>PVIC010027196.1:0-23997 GCA_004025085.1 Thryonomys swinderianus
TACCCTTTCACTCTTAATCTGCATCTCAACAATTGAAATTACTATTTTAATCTGTACTCCCAGAATTTACTAAAATGGATGGAGTTAAGATAAACACACGAGCATGCACAGTGCCACACACATCTGTGACCTTAACACATGCAAACATGAAAGTGCCACTAATTTATTTCATATTTGTATTTATCTACACTAGATCCAGACATTTTATACTGAGGTTTTCACTTAATAGCTTGTAGCTTTGACATACCTTATATATACAAAGTAAAACACCCTATGATATAGGCTACAAATCTGTGAGAACATACTAAAATACTCCTCACTTTTTAAATTTGATATACAGTGTAGAAGAATAGCTTGAAAATAAGCAGTCTTCTTATAGTACTCTGCCACTGGTAATATATACTACCCACTCCACAGTAGCCACAAAAATGTTCATTCTTACATGTCGTCTTAACAGATTTACTCTGTAACCTCACGGCTTTTTGGTCTCTATCATTTGAGGACCTTCTGAGAATAATTAAGAGAAAAGTACATAGGCTATTTCCCAACTATTTTGACAGACCTGTTACAGAGACTTCTTCTGCAAAAATTTCTCACACCTACCGTATTATTTCTGTCTTCATCAAAATAGCTTGCATGAGAGTCTAGATTAAAGAGGAAGATATGGTCATCCATTGGCTTTTTCAAAGAAAAGCCCTTTCCTTTTAAGTAAAAGCATTTTATTTATCCCTGTTTCTGTTATCCGAGTCTTTTAGAAGTAATTAGGTACCAGTAGCTCAGTTGACAAGTATTATCTTTGCTATGATTATTTAATATAGAATAGTATCAGATAGTTCAGAGGATTTACTTTCAAAAGTTAAAATATTATTTGGATGTTTCCTTAAATCCTGCCATGTTTTCAATACCCTTTCTATTCTGGGTTTTTCAAACAGCCTGTACCCCAGTTTTACAAGGTAAAGTTTTAGTATTCTCAATGTGCTTGCCTTTGTTAAGAATTTTTGCCTTTTTTTTTCTTTCTTTTTTTTTTTTTTTTTTTTTTTTTTTTTTTTTTTTTTTTTTTTTTTTTTTTTTTTTTTTTTTTTTTTTTTTTTTTTTTTTTTTTTTTTTTTTTTTTTTTTTTTTTTTTTTTTTTTTTTTTTTTTTTTTTTTTTTTTTTTTTTTTTTTTTTTTTTTAGTTTTTTTAGTTTTTTGAGACAGGGTTTCATATTGTAGTTCAGTCTGGCCCTGAACTCACTATGTAGCCCAGGACGGCCTCAAACTCACAGCAGTCCTCTTGCCTCTGCCTCCTGAGTGCTGAGATTACAGACATTAGCCACAGCATCTAGCACTGTGATAGGTGGTACCAGGGATCAAACTCGGGCCCTTGTACTTTCCAGGAAGACACCACTGAGCTAAATCCCCAGCCTGCCTTCATTTTTTGTTGAAAAGATTGTTATACCACAGAGAAGGCAAGTCCTTGGATGGAGATGCCATTCCTGACAAGTCCCCTTTATCCTTCACATCCCATCCCATCCCCTTGATGCCTGCTCTGCTCCCTTTCTTCCCCTTCCCGTAGGCAGCTCTCTCTCTCCCAAGCACCAGGAGAAGCAGAGAGCCCTTCTGAAACCAGGTTTTCTCTGAGGTGTTGTGTGGAAACATAGCCAACCAGTGGGACCTAGAGGCAGTAATGTTGGAGGACACGGCCGGAGCTACAACCCTCACAAGAGTTCTGTTTAGTCCTGAAACATCTTTCTGATACACTGAGAGGAAGAAAACTGGCCAAACAGGGGAAAGATTTTAAAAGATAACCTGCTTAACCTGAATAACAGAAAACACCATAGAGAGAGAGAAAGAAGGTGGTGACCACGACAGAGAGGCCTCCTGGACAAGATGAGGGCAGAGGTACAGACCACTGAAAGGCACTTCGGTGATGGAACCGCAAACCCTGAAAGCCCCAAGACCTTCCCTCACGTGCCAGATGTGGAGATGCAGCAGTCGGAAAGGCCCATCCCATGGAATGGAGGAGCATCAGAGCTCCCCACACATCACAGTGGAGGCAACGCCTTAGCCTCAACCGTCAGGCAGCTGTGCTACCCAGAACTCCCCACCTTGAGGCGTCGTAGGTAGCAGGTCTTTGTTCACTTTCCTGTTAAAAATTCCTCCCACAGTGGAGCATTGAGCATAAGGCTTGATCTGCTCAATCTCTAGCACCTCCCAACAGCCTGACAAGAGCAGAACCAACAGAACTTCTCAGGAATGCGTCCTTCCTGGCTCTGTCACTCTACACGGCCCTCTCACCTCTCCGAAAAAGAAACATGGGCATCTCTTTGCATAACACAAATCCTGGAAGTGAGGATGAAATAAGACGAAACAAGGATAAGAGTAATTACTCGCCAGCCCTTCCACAACTCTAACAGGAATAGAGGGATTGAAAAGAAAACAGGGTGGTAAATGTGATTGGTTTCTGAGTGATCATTTAGATTAATTACCAGAAAATTATCTCTAAGTTAACAGTGATTATTTGCATGACTCAAAAAAAAAAAAAAAAAGAATAGACCTCTTATAGTATGAACTGCAAGCAGATCCACCAGGGCCTTTCAGCTTACTCATGCTTCCTGGATCTGCTTCAGCTACTTCCTCCTCAGTGGGCTGTTGCTCCCTTCAGACCTGGCCAGGCCTCAGAGGATGGTGTCCTCTGGACAGTCCCCACAGCCCAGCTGTGTTTCCTCAGGCCTCATACCTGAGGCACTGTGAGGGCCTTCTACCATCTAATCTAAGAGATGAAGCTGGCAAAATAATGCATGCAGTGAACGGGACATTCCCTGCCTCTATTTCCTGCAGATGGCAAGCAGACACAGTGATAGGGATGCGAAGGTGATTCAACTCGATTCCTCTGGATAACTTGCAAGCATCCTTACCTTAGCTGTCCTCTTTTCTCATTAAACTTCTTACCAATTTTCTTAGTCATTCTTGCTATATTTTAATATCATTAGTCAACCCTAATCCCATCAAAATTGTCATGAATGCTTTAAGTTTTTCTGAGAAACATATCTCTTGGAAATCATTTTAATCATAAAGGGAACCAAAGGCAACTGTGATGTCAGCACTTCAATTTCCTGCGTTTACATGAGAAATTAACACTCTATGAAACACTGCTTGTTTTGGCTGAGTTCTCAGGGAAAAACCGACAGCATCAGCAGCCAGAATTGAGCAGCCAGGATACACGGACAATATCAAGAGAGCAAGTAACTCATCGACAGCCATTTCCCATCAATTAATAGCCAGGACCCAGGACGTAGATACAGCGTCACTATTGGCCAGCTGAGAAAAAACGACCCGACACTGTTAACACCAGCACAAACCTGTCAGTGGACACTGATTAACATACAGGTGTAGGTGCCTATACATATACAGTGAGTATCTGCTGCTAGGACCACACCCTTCACTTTCCATCCTTTGCCACGGAGTAAGTAGCTCGAACTCTCAGCAGACACAGCAATCACATTTACTCCTGCTCGTTGGTTTTTAAGACATCTAGGCTGTTTATTCCTAAGGTCCTGACCCCTGATAGAATCTTTCATCCGCGTAGGAAAACCAGTGGATGGCACTGATGACTCACTGATTTTTAGAGCACAGAACTTTTCTGCTCTGCAATTTCCTCACAGACAGCTTGAGGGGGGAAAAAAAACTTGTATTTTATCCTTGCCTCCTTACCCCCTTGAGCCATCCCATGGCTCATCAAAGAGCCCAGTAAATGGATTTAAGTGTTCAGATGTCACAGGCCTCTGCCACTAATGTTTTGTTTCATGCTTGTAAACTCTAAGAAGCAGAAGGCTTTTATTTCAGAAAGATAACAGTGGTACTTGCCAGCAGCACACTGCATGGAATTAAGATGTACCGTCCAACTGTGGTGCCTCAGTCAGTTTTGGTGACTGGCCGAGGAAGTCAAGGTTGTCACTGCTTAGGCCTTTGGCACATTATTGTGATTATTTCCTCATAGTTTTGTTTTGATTTTCTGTTGTATTATTGGTGTGCTAGCTGCATGCACTTGCTGTTGTACTTGTGTCAAATGATTCTCTAACTTCCTTTGGAAAGCACTAATGAATAAGTGCTATTTCTCTTCTCTATTGTTGGGTTTTTTGTAAAGTTGCTCAAATGCTCTCAGGTATGGCGGCTCTGAATGGAGGACTTGGCGCCACAGGCTTGACGAATGGCACAGCTGGCACCATGGACGCCCTCACCCAGGCCTACTCAGGAATTCAGCAGTACGCAGCAGCTGCGCTGCCCACTCTGTACAGCCAGAGCCTGCTGCAACAGCAGAGCGCTGCAGGCAGCCAAAAGGAAGGTATGTGCCTGCCCTGGGCCCGTGCCAGGGCCTGGCAGGGCCAACCCTATCCACATGTGCCTTTAAAGCACACTTGGAAGATGCTCAATTGAACTCATGTCATAAGAGAAGCCAGTTGTTTTATTTCTAGTGTTCGTGTTTTTAAAAACTGCAAACTTAAGCAATTTGTCTCATCCTCTGTTCATCTTTTAATTCTTCATTCAGCTGTAAGCTGAAGTTCTCATCCATTGTATTTTTACACACATTTATTAGATGTTGTCATCAGAAATTTGTGAGAAATCTCCCTCTCACCAGTCAGCATGGACTGTCATCTTCACCTTAACGCAGAAACACCTCTTAGCAGCAGCTGTGTGCGTGAAGCACGCCCCATCCTGCGCACCCCAGGACCTCTGGTCCATTCACCCGTGACGGGGTGGCTGTCTTTCAGTCGCCAATACCTTGCAAACTGATGATGAAATCCACCCTCAGGAGCCCCTTGGTCTCTGTTTAATCGGGGGTCTTCTGGGGAAGCCAGCAACAGATTGATTGCTTTGCTTCTCTGCCAGTAAGGCAGTACAAGCTTCAGAAGTTAATGCCAAGGATATATTAAACCAATTATAAAATGGTTAATGACCTAATCTAAAGATAGTTTGTCATCATCACTTTTGATTCCTTAAGTTGCTTTAAAGCAAAAAGCTGTTTATTTTTCCTGATGTGGTTAAAATGTGGGAAAATAAGCTGAAATAGAAAATTAATAAAGAAGATTTTCTGAAATTTCCTTTCTCCTTTACCCTCACCCCACAGTTGCAAACTGCTTTTGTCTGAATATTCTTAAAACATAATGTTCTATAAAAATCATTTTACATTGAAAAAATGGATTTTTAAGCTTAAAAGATAATTTTTTAAGTTTTTCCTTTGATAAACAACCTAAGATATCATTAAAAATGAAAGGTATATGGAGGTCTAAGTTTTTTATCATTTCAGTTCTCTCTTTACTCTCAGTTCTGACTGTTCTTGTAGGTTGTTTAAACATACAGCTGTGGCTCCCAGACCTATAAAAGGGACCCTTCATCATAACGGCCAGGTCTCCCTCCAGTAGCTCAGTCCTGTGCCTGTGGCTGACGGCCGTGGGGAGAAGAGGGTGGCAGAGACCCTCAGAGACCTTCTGTGCTCCTAGGGAGCGTCAGTCAGCTCTCCACCGTCCAGCAAGGCCTCACAGCTCTGAAGTTTGCATCACCAAGAAAGCATCTAAGACTACAAGTCACACAATGCAGTGGTCTAAGCGATCCCTAAAACTGCTTTTTTTTCATTGTTTCATTCTTGTTCTATGTTTCTTTGCCTTGAGTTTCAGGGATTTATAAAATAGATCAAAATAACTACTGCCTACTTCGGATCAACATAGCTCAAGGAATTTAACCTGTTTAAAAAATGTAATCTAAAAGGCAAATTATACTAGGAGGGGAAAAACAACAAATACTGTTAGCAAACAGATATTGAGATTTCCTACTCCAGTTAGTCCTGTCATCAAGAGAATGGCAAGACATCTTAATGTATTTAGGCCTGTGCCCTGGTATACTCTTCCCTCCCCAGAGTGAGCCAGTCTGTCTTGGAAATCAATGGTTTTAACTTTTTCTGAAATAAATCTTCTCTAGATCCCAACAGATAAAAATGGAGGAAAACTCAACCACCTTCCTTGACATCCCTAAATATCCTGACGCTCTCTCACACCTTCCCACCTTCCTTCATTTTCATGAGCCAAATCAGACACACACAGCTTAGCGTTTCCAGGGACTCAGCAGGAAGCTGGAGGCACTGATGCCCTGGCACAGCTCTGTTCCTGCACACACGCCCTTGTTTTACGCCACACCACGTGCTCTGTGAGAAATTCAAAATACAAGCACTCCGAGTAGCTGGGACCAGCAGTGCAAACCCAGAACTCTCCCAAGGTAAAGTGAGTGATGGTAGGAGAAACTGGACAGAGGGTGCTTTGTGGATAGGGTTATGCCAGATGTGTAGGGAAAGGACAATTCACAGGCAGCACCCTCATGAGGAGAGAGTAACGGCCCCCTCAGTTGCATACAAGGAAAGCTTTCTATATTAAGTTCTCTGATCTTCATCTTAACACTAAAATCTGGGGGTTTTAAAAATACTTTCTTGGGCCAGGGTTTAGCTCAGTGGTTCCGGCATCTACCTGGCAAGCGCAAGGTCCCATGTTCAATTCCTGGTACCACATATCACAGTGCCAGGCACAGTGGCTCATGCCTGTAATTTCAGCACTCGGGAGGCAGAGGCAGGAGGATTGTTGAGTTCAAGGCTTACCTGAGCTACATAGTGAGCTCAGAGCCAGCCTGAAAACAAAGCAAAACCCTGTCTCAAAAAAAAAATAAATAAAGTTTATTAGTGATAAAAGAGAAACAGGGTTGGGGGGGGGCACGAACCAGAAGATGCCACTGCCTTTTTCTCTAGGAAAAATAATAAGCAAAAAGAGGAACAACACTTCCGTCTGTCTAGCTGTCCTGGACTGTCATGGTCTCCTGACACAGACACATTCAAATGTACAGAATTCCACAGTGCCAGTATCATCCAGGCATACCCAGGAAACTACCCTACACACCAAATGTCACTTTTCCCAGGCTTCAGAAAGAAATGTACTTCATGATTCCAATCAGGTCACATTAATCGCTGTTTGTGCATTTGGGTTTTTCTGAGGTACCATATTTGACAAGTAAGCATATTATAATGGACAGGCATGGCCCAGTTACACTCAGGACATCCATTTCCAATGCTTTGTCTTTTTGATCTATTCATATTAAACCCAATAGTTATGTCCCTTTGACTTGCAGGCCGCCTCCTTTGCACTGCAACAAGTATCTGCCTATAGAATCTGTGACCAGTGCAGAAAGTTAAAGTATTTGTGTTGGCACACTTTTAAGGAAGAAATAGTTTGTCTCTGGCTTCAGTCATATGTATCAAACTCTCCCTTATAAAAGTCCTATTCTTTGGGATACTATGATTTTATGGAAGCAAGAGAAGAAACTTGGACATTCTTTGCAAAGGTGTTTGTCCACTTATTTTCATAAAGTTCTTTTTTATCTCTATTTTACTTCTCTTTAACTCACACACAGCCACCTTTCCTACCCCTAGGGTAACCATCACAGCCTGTGCCCTGGGGCTTCACAACAGAGCAGGCAGGCCTGGTTCCTCTCCTGTGGAAGCCAGTTACAGATCCACAAACCAGCTGCAGAATGACTTCACCAGCTCTGTGAGCTCCCTTTCTTCCTATACAACATCTGAGAGACATCCAGCCCTCATTCTCCCTTCAACTTACCTGGTTTCCTTATTTTTAAACTTTCAGACTACTCTCCTACTGGTGGACAGGGAGCTCAGGGAGTGAAATGGAAAGGAATTTAGAAGAGCTTATCCCCTCCACCCAGTGTAACTAAGAAGATCTCTCTTCTGTCCCTACTTATGGTATTTGCTGGAAAAGGATGAGTAAGGAGTTCAGAGTTTGGCTTAGCTCAGTCTGTGAAGCTCTACATCTGCTGCATTCATTTCTAAAGTTAATTCTCTCTGGTATAATTCTTATCAAAGCTATGAGAGTCTAGCTACCTTTTTTTCCTGGGCATCAACCAAATGTCAGTCATTTCTAATAAAGATAATTATTATTCTGTATTAAAAGAGTTGGAAAATCAAAACTGTCTGGATAACTGGGTAAATGACTGAGAAATCTAAGCAGCACTGCTTATTCTAAATTGCTGCAGTTTGCTTGGAATGCATAGAACATTCTTTTCCTCTAAGATACAGTCTGTATAAAAGGAAAAAATGATCACCCAGGAAGAACCCATGCCTAGACGCTCTACCCCATGCTGCCCGTTACTACCATCTTCATCCCCATGAAGAGAAGAATCAAATGAAAGCAAACATGCAGTAAGTACATGTGATCTACAGAAGACAGTACAAAGGAAGCTAACATCTTTCTGGAAATTAGAAGAATTGGAAAGATGAGTGCTTTCCTAAAAGACATGCCATCTCTTGACATCAATCTCTCCATGTACTCTTTTATAAAAGAAAGCCAAATGTTTACCTTACATGTTGTTGAAACAGTCCTAAGAAAAGGCCTTGGGAACCAAGACTAGAGGGATACCTTACACTGGTTTTTTCTTCCTCTTTAGGTCCAGAGGGGGCAAACCTCTTTATTTACCACCTTCCACAGGAGTTTGGAGACCAGGACATTCTGCAGATGTTCATGCCTTTTGGAAATGTTATTTCTGCTAAAGTCTTCATTGACAAACAGACCAATCTGAGCAAGTGCTTTGGTATGCAAAAGAAACCAAGTTAGAATATTCCAGTAGGTTCCAAGTGAGGGGAAAATGTGAATATTTTTGGAGTCAAGATAGGGCCCTCCTGTATGTTTGTGTGTTGGGAGGGGTTTTTAATTTCATGTAAACAGATCTAGGCAAAGCTGTTTAATCAAAATAAAAGGGAAGTATCTGGGAAACTCTCTTACATTGGATAATATTCTATACTATATTCTTAAAGTGTTTTATTATATATCTAATAATTTAAAATTGTAGAGCAATAGCCATTTCTTCAAGCCCTGTTTCTTTAACCATAAACTTTTAACAGATGGAAATACAGTTAAAAGACTATAGTCTCTGTTAATGTAGAAAAGTGCTATAGACACTTTACTCCTTTTGTCCCTCCACATTTAATACGACTCAGACACTATTGGACAGATCACATATTATCCCAAAGGCTTACTGTTTAGCACCTTCATACACACTTACATTTCATACTTCATACACTCAGGCACAGCTGTGGCCACAGCGCAATTCCATGAACACAGAATGAGCAGGTGATGAGTCTCCTGGTTACACAGAGCATCCTGATGGGATAAAGTTCTAAAGATTGGGCTTACATTATTGGCAGGAACTACATGAACAGATACAGAGCCCAGGAACCATGCAGGTAGCCCAGCCTCTCCATGCTGCTCACAACTACCTGTGCTGGCTAGTGTAGTTGTTGTCATCTTTCCTGGAGCAGGCTCTCTCAAACTGAATCCTGTGGTATTGTTATTTTTCTCCTGCCCTAAGGGAGTAAGGAAAACTCACAGTGTGTGCTAATGTTCACAATGGGAGGACAACACTTGTTAATTCCATTCCTTTTTTCCCAGACTTTTGGCCTACAAGGTAGTTTAAAGGCCAGGATGCTCAAAGCACATATTACTTATTTGGCAAATTATGACCCAGTTTGAGCTACAGCATTAGCTTACTCACTGTTGCAATTTAATAATTCAAATTCATGTTGATGGTAAACAGTAACAGTAGCATAACACAAAATGGGCATAAAAGAAACACATAGAATTGTATGTTGTAAGAAAAAATATTGAAAGTAGAATGGTTCTTAAACAGCTAAAAACTAAAATAAGTTAAAAAAAAAAAAAAAACCTAAAACAAGTTGGTGCACTGGCAGTGGGTAAGGTAACACTCTCCAAAGAGAATGTTGTGGATTCTAAACTTCCATTATTGTAATGTCTTTCCAATTTCTATGCCATCACCCAGGAGGATTTGAGGCTGTGCTGTTAGGGGACTTAGAATGTCAATCATTTCGAATCACTGTCATAACCTTCGCAGGAAAACTGTCAGCCCAAACCCATTCCACCATTGCTGCTGCCGTGAGGACTATGTACCCTCTTTTGCAATGGTTCCTGAGAGTGAAAAGGGACTTAAATTGTTACATAGGCTATGTGTGAACATGAGCACACCTTTGGGAGTCTTCCTGCACAAGACTGTGAGGTGGCTTTTTATATTTTTTAAAGAGATGAAAAATATTCTAGGCTTATTTGGAGGATTGTGCTTGGTAGTTTGAGAAAATATTACATGAAAAGGAGATTACTATTAGTCCACAACTACCAATGTGTCCATAAAAATACAAACTAGAGCAATGAGAATCAGCAAACTATTATGTAGCATTTGATGCTATGTTTTAAAGTTATAAAAAGCCTTACATCCTAGATGTCTCAGGGAGCCAGCCTGTTTTCTTAAGGCCGCATATTGCTGCAGTATCAGTCATTAGATGACAGCCCCTTCTTTCTTTTGTACCTCTTGGCTGGCTTGTGTTGTCCATCTCACTCTTGACCCATTTCCATTCTTTAGTCATTTTGCTACTTCTGGATAAAGACCCTGAGGGGAAGGCAGTCCGAACAGAAATCTTGGATTTGAGATCACATTCCAGGGGAATGAGAAATAATACAAAAGTAAATCATGTTTGTAAGACAGGCTGCCTGAACAAACCTTTGCTGCCATATGCTGTATGGCCACTTTTATCAGCTGATAGGGAAATTCAGCTCAAAGTATATCTGTCCTCTATTTCTCTTCTAGTTTGTAAAGGAATTTTCTCTTTAACATTAAAGTTTAAGAGTAGATAGATGGAGACTGCATAGAACCTTCTGAGCAGCTGGTGTCAATACTGAAATTAAATCTGTGTAACAGCTTCCTTTCAACACTAGATGTTAGTGGGAACTATACAAGCTTTCCATTTGCCTCGGCATTAACTAAAGCTTCCTTGTACCCTCCCTTGGCCTCATCCCTTAATAGCAGAACAAACTAGCTGATCAGAAGTCTCCTGCTTGAGTCTTTGCAGAGCATCATTGGCTCTTTCTTAAGAAGCATGTCCATCTGATCCCCAGTGTCAAAAAAGCATGCCCATCCTCTTTCCTTGGTGACAGTGGCTGTTGCAACTAAAGATACTGGGAACCGTGTTCAGATGGGTAAGCCCTGAGTGATTTAGACTATTTATTCCTGTTACTCAAGAAGACTTTACATGGTACAAGGTAGCAATCTTCTGTTAAATTTACTCGCGTTTTGAAAATGGAAACTGAGCTGAAAAGAAAGGCCTAGCATTTCCCTGGGTTTCACTCATCCTAAAGCCAAACAGGTATAGGTTCTGTCTAAAATACACAGAAAGACTGGGCCAGAGGGTTAGCTCAGTGGTTCCGGTGCCTGCCTCACAAGTGCAAGGTCCTGAGTTCAATCCCCGGTAACCACATACAACGCTGGGCATGGAGACTCACGCCCACGAACAATCAATACTGCATACCACAGTGCCGGGCATGGTGGCTCACACCTGTAATCCCAGCACTTGGGAGGTAGAGGCAGGCGGATTGCTGAGCTGGAGGCTTCCCTGGGCCACATAGTGAGCTGAGAGCCAGCCTGAACTACAAAGCAAGACCCTGTCTCAAAAAAAAAAAAAAAATTTTATATATATATATACACACACACACACACACAGAAAGACTGACAGAGAGTAAGTTTTCCATAGTATACACCTTATGGAACCCTCCCTTAACTGTCCTGCTTTTCAGCCTCTTGTGCTTGGGAAATGGGGGCTGCTGGGGCCTCTCTGAGCTCAATACTTAACCTCCTGCTGAGAATAGGGCTTACCTGTCTACCTGGGGTTCAAATAAGGAGACTGGATGTGTTCTACCTAGGGAGGGGTTTTATCTTACATACCTAATTATAATTAGCTTTTTCCTACTTTTACACAGTGGACGTTTCCAATCTTGCCCCTTAAACGTGGCCCCAAAACGTTCCTGACACACCATGAGATTTGTAGTTACTAAATTGAGACCCTGGGACTGGCTGGCGCCTGTTACCATGTGTAGTAACACTGGGCCAGCCATCCCTGAGAGCTTCCTCTGCGTCTTGACGGCCTCCCTCCTCTCCCTTTGTATCTTCCAGGTTTTGTTAGCTATGACAATCCAGTCTCTGCGCAAGCTGCAATCCAAGCTATGAATGGCTTTCAGATCGGCATGAAACGCTTGAAGGTGCAGCTGAAACGCTCCAAAAACGACAGCAAACCTTACTGATCCTAACCCCAGAGGCTCCCTGCTCTTATTTTAGCTTTCTTAGGGTAAGTCCCACGAGCCAGCCTGTTCTCAACAGGGAAGGCAGAGGAGGACCACATTGCCAACTTTTACCAAGAGAGACGGTTATTTTTACAATAAGGCCTCCATTTCCCCTCCCCCTCCCCTAATTTGCCATAAAACTCGGGCTACCTTATTTCTATTGAGTAAATTCCTCCTCCAGTTGTGCCACTGTATTCTCCTCTGTTTTGCAATTTGAATCTCCTTTTACCTTTTGTTTTGTTTTGCTTTTTTAAAGAAAAATATACACACAAATAAATGACATCTTGAGAATTTAAAAGGCAAACAAAAGCTAATGTGCAATTCTAACTCTGAAACCACTGGTGCCCCAAGAGCACTGCCTGGAGAATTCACCCCTCTTTATCTTCGCCACCTGCCCCTCCGGAGGCCCGGCGGGCGGAGTTTAGAGTAACGAGGTGGCCTAGCAGAGGGAGGAGCCAGGAGAAGCACTTAAACAACACAAAACGTCTTTCCACTACATCGGTTTAAGAAGTAGGATTTTATTTTAGGGTTCAGAGAAACATGAGACTTATTGGTCATACTGGTCATATTATTACACTGGTTGTCTATTTTGTTATTGTTTTATTTTTGTTTTTAGAAAGGAATTAATGTAAAAAAGATTTAGAGATCTGTTTCTTAAAGCTACAGGGTTTAAAAATAAAATAAAAATGAATGAAAATACTTGATGTTTCTTGAAAGATAAATTTAATAATAATAAATAAATACATAAATAATACATAAATAAAAAAGAAAGCCACAGGCCTGTAAATTTTATTTGTAAAAAAAGCATTTCTATTTTTATACAAAATTTTTACTGCCTCAGAAATAATGGAAGTTATTTATTGCCTATTGTTAACTTATTGGGTACCTAAAGAGCAGTTCTCTGTCTAGCTAGAACCTTCTGAAGTAGTCTCTAGAGGAATTGTTCTAGGAATGGGCTTTTTTTCACCGTTGAACCCTAGACCTAAAGTTCATGCTTTATCCTCTTGTTGTTTGTATCTTGTCTGATTATTTTGTTTGTAATTTCCATTATCTAGTTTACAGTTCAGTCGTCTGACTTCCCCATGTCACCTTTGTTGAAACTGGACCTTCTCCCCTGTCCCTTGCCAGTCCCACACCCCAAAACACCCGGAATCCATCCCCTCTCACTCTCTCCAGATGGATTCTCTTGGGGTTTCATTGTGCTGTGGAAAAAGAGTGTAAGAAATGCAAATTACGTGAATGGCTCGTAGACTCCCTAAAGACCTAAGATTTGCATTAGTTTTTCTCCTGCACCCTTAAAAGTGATTTTGTTGCTGCTGCATAGATTCTGTGTAACTTTTTACTCTTCCTTGTTTTTTCCCTAGACATCTTCATGCCCGTTAGTTCATCGTTTGCCTAGCATGTCCCTGTGGCGTCTCAAAAAAAAAAAAAGTTTCATCGTCCCGTCATTGTTTCTGATGTCTTTCTGACCTCACATCATATTTGGTTCTCCTACTGACCTTTGATCTAGTTTGACCTTTGAAATTTGCATGTGACCTCATCTAGCTATGAATTCTGGGAAGTCAATGTGAAAAACATTGCTGCATTCATGCAAGACTGAAATTAGACAAATTAATTATAGGGGAAAAAAACCTGTGGCAAAAATGTTTCTTTATTTTTTTTTTCTTTTCACAAAACAGACTTGAAAGTATTATACAGGGATTGGCATTCTTCCCGGTCACTGGTAACAATAGCAATATGTGTCCAGGGACACAGAATGTTGGTTTCTAACAGACTACTTCCAAAAACAGTTTGAGAAAAAAACTGTCTGATTTTAAGTCTCTAGAGGTCTGTAGTTTTTACATTTTTCAGGCAGTGTAAAGTTTTTTGATAAGGCCATTTTAGGTGGCTCACTTTCTCATTAAGATATATATATAGAACCACTTTTTGTAGATTAGTATAAGAAAAATATTTACCCTGTTTTGGGGCAAATGCTACCTATTTGTGTCACCTTTTGCTGAACTGACTCACAGTTAGACAATCCATGGTTTAATGCACATGAAATTACCTATATTTTATACTGTTTCAATGTACAGGAGAAAGGTTACTGTAAACTGTGTTATGTTGGTGCTTCTGTGAATTAAGTTGTGGTTTCATCATGAGTCTTACGGTCTTAATGTTCTTTGTTGATAAGACAAGTTTAGAATTGGTTTACTTAAAACAAAAAGAATTTCAAAAAAAAGTTGTTTGCTTAAAAAATTTCATGTGAGGAAAAAAAAAAAACCTATTCCAGAATAAGTTTTGTGTTGGCTTGTGAAGCATTGATGTCATTTTTTCTTTTATTGTGGACTATTTAGACGTGTTTGTGTTCAGCAAAATGTGATCTTTTTTTTTCTTTTAAAGAAAAAAAGTGAAAAATATATAGTGCCAAATTCCAAAGGTACTTCCTTCCTAGAGCTTCAGTGTGTTTCTTGTGAGAAGTAATTTGATAACATGGGTATTTTATTATGTGTTTTGTATAAATCCCTAATATTTAAAAAAAAAAAGGTTAAAAAGTTTGTTAACTTGCTATTCTGTGGTCTTGTTGCCTGAAATTGTTATTGTTTGTTATTTCTCTATGATGTTTTTTGTAAGACATTGTATAAGTGCCCATGTCTCACTTTTCTAACCACTCTGCCCATCAATGCTGTGAAGGCAACCTCACAATGTATTTTCTTCATAATATATGGAAACCTCTAAGGTGAGAAAGTTTTGAACTTTTAACCCTTTCTACTCAGAGCTATCTGGAATGTTGGTAACTTTTTATACTGTCATCATTGGAATCTGTTTGGGGGTATTTCTAATTTGGATTTTTTTTCCTCATATCTTCTAAGTTATTTTAGTTTTACTACTTTTTATCATAAACTTTGAGATCCAAATTGAAGGGGGAAAAACAATTTATTACCTATAACATCTTATATTCTACTTGGATTATTCTTGATTTTTTTTTTTTAAGAATCCCTAATGTCTTGTGTTCCTTCCATTTAAATAACTGTTCATTGGGTAAACCCTCTGAGGGGAAAAGTATGTAGATCCAACCACTAAATAAGCCTTTAAAATGCTACATGCTTTTTGAAAACAGATTTAGTGATAAGTTCTAGTCTACATATGTTCAGATACCTTGCAATTAAAGGATCTTGGGGACAGGCTATGTCTTGAGGAATTTCTTTTGTTTCTTAAATACTCTTGAGGTATTTAATCAGCCATTGTGCTGGATATTCTCTGGCCCCAATGGGTATTTCCTGTGCAAGGAAGGTATCTGGAGTGAGAAGCCCACTGTCCCTTCTCTCTGTTTTTTCAGCTGAACATATTTAAAGGGGACTGGCCATATAAGTAGAGCTTTGTTCTTTACCATAGTCACTGACCAAATACCTAGCATTGATTCCTGCTGCCACTTTTTAAAGTGCCATATTACATTGAGTTCCTGTGAACAAAAACCCTAGTGTCATATCCACAGCCCCAATCCCAAATGACAACCTTCCTGACAGCAGGCCCTGAAGCTGCCTGGTCTCAGCTCCTTCCTCCTCCTCACCCAGCCCATTTGGTTCAGTGTGTATGTGTGTGTGAGTGTGATAGCCCTGGGATGGAAAGGACTAGCCTCTAATAATGCAAAAAAAAAAAAAAAAAAAAAAAAAAAAAAAAAAAAGAAAAAAAAGTTTCCTTCTTATAGCACATGCACTTCTAATTAAATGATTTGTATTATCCTCTCACGTGTTTACTACTGCCGGGGCCTTCCTTCATCCTTTGAGGGCTATTTTGTACTTCCTGCAGCACTCAGCTTAATAAAAGTTATTGCACATGTGTCTCCCATGTATCTATTATATGGTGGTGTGTAGATACATACATAGAAACACAAGAGAACACCATCTGAATTTCCTACACCATTTCGTTCAAAATCTCATTTATCTAAAAGAAATATTTTTCCTAGTTTTCTTTCACTGAAGCAAACTGCCCTGCTTTTCTCTTACCCACCTGCATCTTCCCCAGAGAAAAACAGAGCAGCTGCAAAGAGGCTCCAAGCGGGCTCTCTGAGTTGAGTGTTAATGATTTTGCAGGCAACCAAGACAGTCCATTTAGAGGGAAAGTCCTTTTTTTGTTTTGTAGGGTTAGTTTTTTTTGGGTTTGGGGGGGTCTTTTGCATGTTTCATTGTTAAAAAGATAACCCTCCTCCAAAACAAACTGTCCTTTTATCATTTAATATCAAGAGAAAATGCTGCAAGGGTGCAGGGGCCTGTGCCAGGAGGCAGAGCATGCAGGAAGACTGCTTTTCAAAAGCAAGTGTAGAGCGCAGTCATTTTAAACTAGGGAAACGTGATAAAATGGCAGTCCTCAAAGGCGTAACAAGTTCATCTTTCTTTCACCGTAGGGGTTATAGTTCTTTGGCTTGTGCTACTCTGGAATCATTTTACTGTTTCTGTTTTTATTATCTTAAGTGCTAATTAAAAAGAATAAAATTAAAAAAAAAAACCTGTAGTTTCATTACCTTTTTGAATGTCATACAAAAAATGTATATGTGTTTTTGTGCTGTGAGAATTGTTGTTTGTAGATTAATAATATCATTTTGTTTAGTACTACAAAATAGTTTTTAAATATTGTCTGAGAAAAGCCAAAGTTAATGCAACCTAGTGGAAACTGTAAGACCATTTGAGTATTGTTTGTTTTATTGATGCATTTGGATTTTGTTGTTTGATGGAATTTGAGCCAAAAAAACAAAAAACAAAAAAAAAACCAACGCAGGCTTTCCTCTTTCTACAACTGACTGTACTTATGCATTTTGTACCAGTGGAACTTTTTATACTGGAGATTAAAAAATGGAAATTTTTGTGGCTTACTCTTGTGGGCCCCCTGACAATGACTGATTTCAAGTTTGATTTCTGGTTGATCGAAAGAAAGTTGCTTTTCTTTTGAGAATTAAAAACTTTGGCTTGATTTCTTTTTTCCCTTTGCTTATATCTAGCATTAGAATTTTGTCTTAAAATACAGCGGTAAGTTTCACTTTTTATTCTGTATTGTGCAGTTACACAATAAGGTAATTAGATTTAGAAGTATTCAGTCACTTTAAGTGGATAAATGTATTAGTTAAGCTTTAGGGGTTTGCTTTTTTGCTGTTTAGATCAAAGTTTTTTCTGATTCTTCTGTCCTCATTGTGAACATAACCGTGTAGTTGAAACAGTCAAACTTATTTTTGTAATGTATGTTATTGTGTGATGCGGTTTTTTGCTTCTGTCTCCAATATTAAACCATTTTCCTAATACTTGTTTCTCTCTCTGCGTGTTGTATTGTTGGTAGTCATTCTGTGTTGGTAATGCATCTACACACCTCACTGTTTCACGTGTTTTTTTCTATATGTTGTGTAAAAAAGATACAGTCGATTCCAACTAAGTGAATATCTGATTTGAGGAAAGGGGAAACTGCACACCAACCTCTTGATTTTTGTACAACAGCCCACTCTAACCACTGCTTCCAAAACTGTGACACCTTTTTCCATGGGTCACCTAAATAACTGCTCACCAAGCTGGATTTGCCAAGGCAATTTATGGTCTTTCCACTATACAGGTTCATTTCACCTCCTCCTCTGACTTCTCCTTTCCCCTCTCTCATAAATGTATATTCATATATGTATGCAGTTCCTAACACTCACCGAAATCTGCTGCTGCGTAACCCAGAAGAGAAGCAGCAGACCTAAGTTTGTTCTGCTCTCAAGCTCCACTCTCAAGTTCAAAGGCACACACCTTAACAGTCAAGCTCATTTTAGAAACTGGTGACCTTTACAAGGGGGTGAACTCTCAAGGAAGGAAAAAATACTTCACTGGTGATTAGAAGATGTGTCAAGGGTTAACTTAGACCTACACGTTGCCATCAGTCAATGGTATATATAGAAAGTAATCTACTTCTTCGAGGTCACTGAATCCAGCATCAGCATTAACTATTAAAACAGAAAGGAAAAATAGTTCTGAGACTCAGATGGAACTTCTGCTCAGTCTAAAGGGGGAGGTGAGCTTCTCACTTCCAAGATCCTCACAGGTTACTTTGTCCAAAGGAAAAGTCATAAGGCCATATGCATCTACACACCCTCCTGGATGACCCCAGGAGAGCGCGTGCGCCCACCATCCCCAACACCAGTAATCAAGCAACAATTCCCTACGCATCTTCCACATCTCCACATCGTATGCTACAGGCCCTCCTCCTTTCTATGCTCAGGAATCTGACTGCTCTTAAAGTGCTCTTAAAAGATTCCATCCATGTTTGTTCCCTGTGTCTTCCCACTCCTTTCCACTTCTCAGATGCACAAGCTCTGCCTGCCTCAGGCCCTCCAGCACCTGGTGCCAATGAGATTCTCCCCGCAGGTGCTCAGCCTCTCCACCCCTGGTTTCAACCCCCCCCCCAAGACTGTAGTTTTTAGTTGGGCCAACAAGAGAGGGGCGGGCGTGGTGGAGGAAAGGTGGTTCTTTCTCCCAGAGGGCGAACACATCTGGGGTGTTGACTTCCACCAGCTCCAGACCTGCACAGATGGGAGCTGACTTCTGCCAACACTTCTGCTTTAAGTTTCATCATAGCCTTCATCAGTTTGCCACTGTATACCCACTCTTACTCAGATGGCTCAAGATGGGATTTTTCCTACTCTGCTGGGGAAGAAGGGTGGGGAGGAAAGATGAAGGAGGGGAGACTGGGGGAAAAGGGTAAGCAAATTCTTTCCAAACTGCAAGTGTTTATTTCTAAAATATGAGTAAAAATAACCACCATTTGGTACAAAGGCAAAATACTCATGCTACATAAAGGAAGGGAAAGACAAAGCCAGTTTTTGTTGTTGTGCAAAAGAACAAAATAATTCTCCAAAGAAGAAGATGAAAATACTAGTTTTGTTATGCACTTTTGACTGTAAAGTCAGTCCCTGCTTAAACTTACATTTTGATTTTGTAAAACACCATCACAGTGTAAGCAAGGTCTACCTATTTGCCACGCATGGACCACCTCGGGAAACCACAGAGCCGTCACCATTTCCTTGCCTATGGAAACCACACGCAGTGCAGCCAACAGCAGCTGCGTGTGCTCCATGGGCTCAGACTCGTAGTTAGCAGGCTAGGAAACACAGTGAACAGAAACGCACTGTGAATCATTCCTGATAAGTGAATAAAACATTGTGACCGAACAATCAGCTTATTCACTTATCAGGAATCGACTGTTCTGCTAATCCACTGTTTTGTTTTTCATTTCTGTTGTAGTTCACTATTTTTGCTGTGTTCTGTTTTCTCCTCTCATGCTTGGGCAAAATCACTGGGAATATTATCTTACATGTGACCATGAAACGTTTATATCGAGTGAAAATGATATCTTAACAAAATCTATGCACTTGCTATCAGGAACACAATACTGGATGTGTCTTATATATATTGAACTATATAGTACTCGATTTCTTAAATAAAGCTTAAGAAAGGACTCTGTTGTGTGCAAAGTTAATGTGATTATTTTTCAAAGCAGTGTTTCTAAGGGGTATTTTTTGTTCTTTTAAGTCTTGAGTGATACAGGATATTTTTCATTAAAATTATATCACTGGCTTTATGACTTAATATTCAATAAATTGACTTTGGAAGCAAATTGGAGTGGGGGGGAGTTCTTCTGAGTGCCTTTTAGTAAGTTATTGTGAAAACCATCCCCTTACTGGTGACCATGGGGCATTGTCTCCCTAGGTGCTGTGGGTGGCCAGACAGCAATCCCTTCGCCATCAAAGATCACTAAGAAGTATTCAGAGTCCACCCTACTCCAGAAAGTCCACTAGCTTTCTGAGCTTCAGCTCCTAAGAAAGGGGACAGAAGTTAAATGCAGAGCCAAGAGTAATACTGGTTTGTGTCAAGACTTTGCCAGAATGAAGTGCCACTAAAACTGTACCCTGCTGGAAAACAATGGCTGTTCTATGCAGGACCACAAAACAAGAGACAGTAAGACAAAGTATTTGATCGTGAGAAGGGTAACATTTCAAAGGGGTCTATGAGAAAGAGACAGCCTATGACAGTTCCAAAGCTTAACGGAGGACCTCCTGCTTGGCCCTTTAAAGAAGTATTTTTGAAATTTTTCCTATAGGCTCTAAGTGTGAACAAAATAGCATTTTCCTGTTAGAATTTTTCTTTTCTTTTTCCTTTTTTTATTTTATTTATTTTTGCTTAGGGGTTTTATGTTGGATTTTTCTTGTTTAATGTCTGATTCTAAGAAAATCTTAAATTTCTATTTGCAAAATGGCATAGGCATCCTAAGCCTTTATAAAACCAACCTTATTCCGTCCTGGTAATGAGGAACAGAAAGAGCACGACTAATGAAAATCCACTGATAATTCAAAGTCTCTGCCTCTTCCTGCTCAAACTTGTCACACATCTATAAACTTCTAGTGAAAACATGGAAGCAGAGAAATCGCCAAGGGAGAGGAACAGGTAGCGAAATTGAGGCATCTGAGTAAACTACCCTCCCGGCACCACACAGTCGGAGTGAGGGAAAGGAACAGAAGACATGGGTGAGGCACTGTGAAAACTACTGGTCTAGGTGATCTGGGTTCAGTATTAAAAACTGATGGCACAGGGCCGGAAGATTAGCTCAGTGGTTCTGGTGCCTGCCTCGCAAGCACAAGGTCCAGAGTTCGAGCCCCGGAAACCACATACAATGCTGGGCATGGAGACTCACGCCCACCAGCCATCAATACCCCATACCACAGTGCCGGGCATGGTGGCTCATGCCTGTAATCCCAACACTCAGGAGGCAGAGACGGGGAATTGCTGAGTTCGAGGCTTGCCTGGGCTATGTAGTGAGCTCAGAGCCAGCCCGAACTACAAAAGCGAGACCCTGTCTCAAAAAAAAGTTGATGGCACAGAGGTGGCCTAGGGAAACGTGCCTTTCAGTCTTCCCTTGTTAGTCACACAAGTAGAAAGACAGCACACTTACGGAGGGCTCTGAGCCTTGGGTAGGCAAGAAGGAATGAAACCAACTTGTCCCCTCCCTGCACCCACAAACCAGGATCCCCCATGCAGGGAGACGTGCGGCAGCTTAGGTTGGGTCTGTTGCACCCGAGCCTGTCTATGGGGAGCACTGCATTTCCTTTAACCTCTACTGTCAAGAGATCAGACTGGCAGCAACCTCCACCTGCCTGCGTTAGGAGGGTGCTTTTGAGGACACACACACACATACACACACATGTGCACATGCAGAGCATGTTCTGCGGCTGGTCACTATAATGAAAGCCACACCTCAGTTTGGGAACATGGGTGATCCTGTGTGGAAGGCAGAGAAAGCGCACGTGAGGAGCCTTCTCCAGGAGGCAGGTTGCCTTGGTTTGGATGCCGGCTTCCCACTATGACCCATGTAACCTCTGTGTGCCTTAATTTCATCATTAGCAAAATAAGGGTAATCAGGATACCTAGTGTGTAGGGTCTGGGAGGATTAACTACATTGCTACACACTGTAGGAGATGACTGGACCCAACTGTGACGACTCAATAAATGGCAGCCAGTTAGTGGCAGTGGGCGTACTCATGGACGTGGCCCACTGAGCACTCGCTGCGGGCCTGCTCCACCACCTTCCCTGACAGGGGTCCTCTTGGCCAGCCCTACAGAGCCCCACAGCTTTCCCTGAGTACCTGCTAGAGGGTAAGGGTTAGACCACAAACCCATAGCACTTCCAGCAGAGATCTCTGTTCTCACAGGGTGCAAAACAGACACTTTTCCCCCATGAGAAACTGCCCACTAGTGGCGCCCACCTCCCCAGTTACCACAACACACAGTTGAGCCTGGGGCGGCAAGCCCAACAACTCACTCCATTCTCGGAAAAGACAACCATTTCCTCACACTATGCCACCCATCCTCCGTGTAAGCATTTTAGTCATCTCTTTCCCAAAAGGAAACCCCAGCCTCTCTAGCTTGTGGCCAGGGTGACACAGGAAAGCCCAGCTACTGATGTGCCTGTGTCCAGCCTGCAGGTTCTAGGCCCTTCCAAGGCAAGATGAGGTCCTTGGCACCCAGTGGAATCACCTGTCTGTAAGCACTGCGGGAAGAGCCCAGGTGAGGGCTCGGAAGCACACACAGCCAAAGAGCTCTCTGCATTGTCTCCACTCCACTTCCAACTAAATAAAAACTTCTTTGCTTGTCTGGCTTATTAGTGATCCATGTCACGTTTTATTTAGAGAAAGTTTCATTACTCAAAGGACAAACATTAAAAGCCACCGCTTTAGCAGAGAGTGACTGAGAGAATCATCATCACCTAAGCCTATGGCAAACACTGTCTGTGGAGTCCCTCTCTTTCCCTTCACCTCTCTGCCCTGCCATCTACTCAGAGCTCTTGTCTGTGAGGGAACACAGCACTCACTATCTGACCGTTGGTTTATGTCTGTTTCCCAAGTGCCTCCACGCGCTTTAAGGGAAATGACTTTGTCTCACTCTGTCCCCAGTGCTACACTGCCTGCCACAAGTCAGTGTTTAAGAAGGCTTATGTGTTTAGGGGGTGGGGGATTGCATGGTGGGTAGGAGAATGGGAAAAATAATGAGAATTAAATCATGTCATATACTGGTACAAATTCCCAGTATTGAGTGTGCTCATGATGGGTATATACAATGTACCAATAAAAATAAAAATAAACTAAAAAAATGAATGCTCAGTTGGGGCTGGGGATTTGGCTCAGTGTTGCTGCCGCTTGCCTTGCAAGTGGAAGGTCATGAGTTCAATCCCCAGTACTGGGGGGAAAAAAAAAGAATGCTAGACAGATGGATACAGCAGGTGATTTGGCTTGGGCTGGACAAAAGCATTATTAAATGGACAGCAACTCAGGAAGTACCTGTGGAGAGAGGTCTGGCTGGAGAATGGGCTGAAGATGGCTGAAACGGAGGCCTCTCGGCAAAAGTCAGGAACCATTACAGGGGGCTGAGACACAGATGGGAGTGGAAAAGATCGCTTATGTTTGCAAGTCCCAAATACGCAGGGGAACCCTTGCTGCCAAAGAGCGCATTTGCCCCTGGGTCCTGAATGCAAGGTCATGTCTACATTTCGGTCAAGCCGCACTGGTTGTACTGCTGACCCTTTTAAGCAGCATTTCACACCCTCCAAGGGGTGTCTTATAGCCAGGGAAATCCTCATGGTAGAATTTTAACCAAAAGGCCAGAACTGAGCACAAGTCACTAGAAAATTATGACTGAAGGTGTCGGGTCCTGAGAAGCAGGTCACCTCCTCTTCCCCTGTCACCCTATCACAACTGCTCTTGGACATGGGAAGTCAGAGCCCACAGCAGAATAGGGTCCCAAGAGCCACCAGCAGCAACTCTATCTGTGTCACCAAAATACCAGGAAGGCAGAGTGTCCCAAACTGCTGTTGGGATGCCAGGCATTCAAGCAATGTCCTTAAGTACTAGCATTGTGTTTCAACTTCTCCAAACTTCAACGAGGCAGGCAAGACTCATTAATCATTCACCCATTCAAAGCCGTGTACTCAGCAGCTACCCTGGACCAGACAACCTGGTGGGGCTAGGTGCAATTACATAAACACAACACCCCTGTCTCTAGGAGTCTGCTCTAATTGGCCCTTCTGCCCATTAAAGGGAAACCCTGTGTGGGCCGGTGGGTTAGCTCAGTGGTTCCAGCGCCTGCCTCGCAAGCTCAAGGTCCTGAGTTCGATCCCCGGTAACCACATATAATGCTGGGCGTGGAGACACACCCACCAACAATCAACGCCACATACCACAATGCTGGGTGTGGTGGCTCACGCCTGTCATCCCAGCACTCGGGAGGCAGAGACAGGAGGA
>PVIC010027197.1:0-24019 GCA_004025085.1 Thryonomys swinderianus
CTGAGCTCACTATGTAGCCCAGGCAAGCCTCGAACTCAGCAATCCTCCTGTCTCTGCCTCCCGAGTGCTGGGATTACAGGCATGAGCCACCACGCCCGGCCATGAGCTGTCGTTTTGAGGAACTTGAGTGGATTCCTAATGATTAATGCCACACTAGTCTGACATCTATGTAGTAAAGATCCAAAGAGGACTTCAGAATCGTACTGGGCGGTAAGAATTGAATATGCTTCCTCCAACGCTCAGGTAGTTGATACAGGCAATGACACCAAGAGCTGGCCTTTACAGAGGTTGTTATTGGAGAAAGCTCCTCCCTCCTGAATGGGATGAGGTGCCCTTATTAAGTGCTCCAGGGAGGGAGACAGTTTTCTCTTGGCTGTCTGTCTTCCATCTTGCGCAAGTGCAGGTATAAACACTCTCTCCATCAGATGCCATTGTCTTCATTTCCAGAATTGGCAGAAAATACATGTATATGTTTTGAAAGCTACACGTTGTTGGAACCAGGGATTTAGCTCAGGGGTACCACACCTACCTGCACGTACAAGGACCTGAGTTCCATCCCTGGTATCACATAAAGAAAATTACAAACTGCCAGGTATCGTATCCTAGTTGCACAAAATGGACTAAGACTTTGAAATTCACTCCTTTAAACAAAAGGCACATGTGCAGTTGCCTTTGAGAGCAGGCATGTGGGCCATGGGCTCTTGCTGAGAGCTCTCAGGGACAAAGTCGTTAGTATGCAAACGACTTCCTTCACCCTTTGAGATACTTTACCAGATCACACTGCAGCTTTAACAAAGGTGTTTGTAGTCACACAGTGAGTCTAATTTTTACAACTTGTTTTTCTGAAAGCCTTCTGCAGTTGAGGTTTGCCTAGATTCCCTTTTGGACTCTCCATTCTTTGCCATCTGCAGACACTGCAGAGGGTCAAGCCAGCACCTTTGTGTCCCTTTTGTAGGAACTAAACCAAACCCATTGGTTTCTGTTTCTTCTCTCTGCTATGCTCAGTGTCCCAAAGGTTCACGGAAAGAAGCTTTCTTCTAGCCTGGGGGGTGATCTCACAGAGTGAGCTGGATCTTGAACAGAAGAGTGCCCATGAGAGTGAGTTGCTTTCCAAATCAAGGCTTCTCTCCACGCCCTTTCTTGCTGCCTCTTGTGGCGCGTGATCCCTCCCATGTGCCTCTCACCACTTTCCCACGTGCTGTGTCTCTCTGAGCATATGGTGCCTGAGTCGTCCTAGGACTCTCTTAGCAACAAGGTCATCAGCAGAAGTGCATGCTTACCCCTGGACCAGAAGCATTAGCCGAAATCAACCTTTTTCTTCCCATTTTCAAGTCTGGGGAATTGTGCTATTTGCAACGGAAAATAGGCTGATCTCCACATCCAGCTGCACCTCTTTTTCTTTCTTCCCATAAGATGAATTTCACTATTTTATCGGTCCCTCAATATCTCCAGCAATAGTCTTGCTCTAAAGTGTAATAGTTCTGAAATTAACATAGCTGCTTCATCTTCCTTCATTTGGGGTTTCTCTCTCTCTCTCTTTTTTTTTTTAACCAACAATCTACGCGTGTCTTTGTATGTAGAAAGTAAAAAGGGTCTGAGATCACGCGAGAGCTACTTTGAACATGAAAGGAAAAGTCAGCAAGACGAGTCTGTTATTTGCTTCTATGATCAGCACTGATGTTGCCCACACTGTGCTGGGTTCCAAGCAGTGTTCTCATCACAGACAACGAGAGCAACAATAAGGGTGAAGGGTGCAGGCTTTGGGAGGTGACAGAGGGGTCTGAACTCTGTGGTGGTCGTAAAGCGGCAACAGTGTATACTTCTGTCCATGCTCATGCACACGGAAATGATATACACGCACCTAATGTGTACAGATTTTAATAAATCACACTGACAAATTGCTTCCTGAATTAGAGAGGTGTGAGAGGTTCACGCTAACGTGTGAGTACGGGAGGAGATGTATTTAGCTTTTAGCCAGTGCTAAACTTCATCTCCTGTCCTCCAGGATTCTTCCATAGTCAGATAATTTTTTTTTTCCGTGTAATTTCTAAGTATCCATTTCAGGACTTTGCTGCTAATTGCCTTGCAATGCAATCCCTTGACTGCAGAAACACAGCGAAGTAGTGAGGCTGGCAGAGGAATTTCTGTGATGAGGGGTGTCCTCTCCTGTCAGATCCACCACACTTTCGTCTGAATGGAAGCTGCTTAGGGCTATTTTGACAACCCATTCAACTGATTTTCATCCTCAGGGCACGTTTTGATGTAGGTCATGTACCCATTTGTCTTTTTCAAACATTCCAACTGGGGAAATGTTGTGATTTTTAATTGTCTGGCATGTTCCTCTTAGCTTCCTTTGATCACAAACTTCGGGTTCCTGTGGTCCTTAGCTACTCTCATTTGCTCAGAGAACAAAACAAAAGAAAAATGCTATTGTTTTCGGCACCTCCAAGCTATCTCTTGTCATGATTATTGGACATTAAGAAGTGCCTTCGCAGTTGGGAGGTAGCATTTGTGTCCTTAGATAATGTTGCCTATCAGGCTGTTTAGGGTTCAGTGTAAGAGAGTGCTTCTCCCCTAGATTTCTCATGCTGCTTTCCACCAAAGGAGTCAGGCACATTATCCTACGTAACGGTGTTGGATGTCAGCACAAAGTTGCGGTCCTTTGCGTGGTCTCAGAGTTTGAAATTCATGAGGGTTCTCACTGTCAATAACTGTCATACCGAAAACTGATGGCTTAATGGAGAATCTATTGGCAGGGACCTTCCAATTTTTATTTCAAATGTTTGTTTCCCAAAATAAATATGTGATTCAGTACAAATAGAAGCGGGTGTGACACAGACGAAATCTCATCACAGGTCATCATGAAATGGCAAATGAAATGTGCAGTCAAACGACATAGTCTTACCCAGTGGGTAATAGATGGTGCCCGGCTTCGGTCTGTAAGACAGGTCTCTAGAGTCTCACCTCCTCTACTACTTCAGCAGACACTGACCCTGCTCTGTCCTTTTGAAGTTCATTTCTCTCGCAGACCTCAAGTACCGTGAAGTGAAGTAACACAGACATTGCCTACATGTAATGTTATGTAGAAGATCCAGCCACTTGGGACATTACCTGAAGGAGTTGGATTCATGATTTCCCCACCTCAAATTCACTCATTTTTTTTTTTTTTTTGGAGACATGCTCGCAATCTGTAGTTCAGGCTGGCCTTGAGCTCAGTATGTAGCCCAGGCAAGCCTGGAACTCAGCAGTCCTTCTACCTCTGCCTCCCGAGTGCTAGGATTATAGTTGTGAGCTACCATGCCCAGCACTGTGGTATGTGGTACTGATTGCTGGTGGGCGTGAGTCACCACTGCAGAATCACTGTATGTGGTTACCAGGGACTGAACCAGGGACCTCGCACTTACCAGACAGGTGCCAGAACCACTGAGCTAAATCTCGGGCTCAATCATATCATTCTGACACAAATGTTACCCTATCAGCAACAACGTAGGTATCATGTGTAGCGGTGTACCTCTGCATTTCAAAAGTATTCCCTCACAAATTTCAGTTCGTAGAAAATCAATTCTTGGTTCAGAACAGTGGAAACTGGTGCTTTCCAAGATGAGCAAAGCGATGTGACTATGTGTCGAGTGTGTCAATTAAACGTTTTTGAACAGTTGGAAATACATTGGTGTTGATCCCCCTTGAAATACTTCCTTCCCTTCTAACTTACCCATTGTTCTTGCTACTTTCTGAAGCAGTTCTGGAAGTCCTTTGTGTCTTTATGAGGAAGCATCAAGGATCCGGCAAATCGTGCTTCAGGTGCCACCAAATGGAATGGCAGGCTGAAAAGCATGAATGGGCAAGAGCCCAAGACAGGCAGGGGAAAGGGAGCAGAGGAAGGAAGGGGAGGAGACAGAGGAAAGAATAAGCTACGTACATGTACATACTCCCTAAGATGAGTGTAGCCTTCGCGTATGGCACGTATGTGTTAACAAAGTAGGACAGTGCGTTCTCATGCGCTTCCTTCCCCGGATCTGCCACTGTGCTGCTTCTGGTCTTCTCCAAAGTCAAAATGACCAGGCAGCGTAAGCATTTTGAATTAATTCGTGACATCACGCCAGCCGTGACAGAACACATAAGGATACACACAGAAGAAAATTCGCAACTGCTTTAGAAAGTCTCAAGAAGGATGGGATGGCTGTGCTCAGGTGAGGGAGAGTACTCTGAGGGAAACTAATAGCAGTGTGTCTTTTGCTATACAAATTTTAAATGTAAACATAGATTGCATTTTCTGACCACCCTTAATTGGACATATATATTTTATACTTACCTACATACATGTATGTGTGTGTCATTGTGGGGTTATTGCAGAGGAATGAACTTGAGCCGTTTGATAGGAGTGAATTTGTTTGTTCTAAAACATTATAATGAAAAATGCAACAGCATTAAGAGAACCTAATGAGGGCCAGGGATTTAGCTCAGTGGTTCTGGCGTCTGCCTGGCAAGCACCAGGTCCTGAGTTTGATCCCCGGTACCACGTTCCACATACTGGGCATGGTGGCTCAAACCTGTATTTCAACACTCAAGGGCCAGAGGCAGGAGGATTGCCCTGAGTCTGAGGCTTGCCAGGGCTACATAGTGAGTTCAGGACTAGCCTGAACTACAAAGCGAGACCCTGTCTCAAAAAACTAAAAAAAATTTGTAAAAAGAGAACATAATGGGAGTAGCAAATATGCAGGAAAACAGAGAAAGGAGACAGCAGATTCGAGGAGCTCACAATCGCATGGTGGTGCATTTGCTTCCTACACATGTCCATAAACAATTACAGCAAATATCTGAGCACAGGTTCATTAGAATACATATTCTGACATCATGTCAGGGTATCTCTTTCCTAGGAAAGAGAATTTAAACAATCACAAGGAACCAGCCCACACATGCCTTCATGGTGTGACCAGTTTCTAGTCACCTAGTACAAAGGCTGTCAAGTGTACGTTCCCTCTCTGATGGTGGCCTGCCTCCCTGGGTGCGGAGACAACATGGGAATGCTGCGGAAGCCTCTGGGCAAGTCCACTTACTGTCTTAAAGAACCCAAAAGCTGGGTCTGTAAACTCCATCGAAATCCTCTGTAGCCCTTGAGAGCCACTGAAAACTGTTAAAACAATAGTGGGGCAGGAATCTAAGTTCTGGGGCCAAGTGGAAAAGGCAAAGTTGGTGGCTCTCAGGGGTGCTGGGATTTACCGCCAGCAGTGGGGTGGAGTTGGGAAGGGAGACGCCCCAGTTGGTTTTGCCTGCTGGCTACCATGTTTCCCTGACTTCCATCTTCCGCACCCCGCAGCCCTTGTACCCTGCTGTGCAATGCCATCTGCGTGTCCTAAATCCTCAGAGTCAGATTATCAAGGGACATGACACCCTAAGTGTAAATCCTTTGGATTCTCTGCACTGCGCATGCCCGGCTCTGCCACTGCGCCACAAAAGCTCTTTGTACCCCACACGCAAGCGCGGGCCAGATAGTAGGAGGTTCAGCGTGGAGGACCGGAAGATTGAGAGCAAGATGGAAATGAATAGGACGGGTTCCTGGAACGTCTCTGTTTGCAGTCCTCTTCGCAGCTTTATGAGCCAGGATCCTGTTCTCACAGCCTCCTTCCTCTCCCTTTCTGAGGCAAATTCTGTCAACTGCTGGTACATCTCTTCCTTTTGATGATAGAAAAGCTTGGATTCATCATTGTTAGCTGCTGGAACGAGGCGTTTCCCCAGTATGTCCGGAAGGCCAAAATGGATTATTTGAGCTCAGCGTCAACCATTTCCCAATATCCTAGCATCGTTTTCCACCTTTCCCTCCCCTGTATTCTTCTTTCTGTTCAATGCTGCTGTTTATTTTCCAGGAGAATCTTCTACCTCCAGTCATATTTTTATAAGGAAAAACTGGGAGCTTTCCTTCTTCCACTACCAGCTCCGTATTCAGTCCTGCTACTCTCTACCGTCCATTGTCCACCTGAACCTGCTTGGCCAACTTCCCCTGGTGTGCCCGATCCAGCCAATCTTTTTTTTTTATATGGGTATATTGTATTGGTACATTATATAACCACATCACAATTACACGGCACATCGAGAATATGTACCAGTATATGACACAACTTAATTCTCATTTTTCCCCTTTGCCTACCCACCCTACCACCCCCACGCCTATATCCACAAGCTTTGTTTCATTTTATTTTTTACCATCACTTTTTTCTTTCTTCATTATTTACCCCTAAACCCCATTTCCCTTTGAATATTTACCATTCTGCAATATCGATCATGCATTGTAGAACGGCCAGTCTTGCACAGAAGCGGGGTCTGTGCAACGAAAGGAAGCTGATAGCATTTTTGACTCAGTCTCTGACTCCTGGGCAACCAGAATGGCATTGCCCAATACTTCTATATGGTAAACCATGATAATGAAACACACATATTTGGGAGGTACTTTTTCCTCTGACAAGGGTCCATGACCATAATGGTTACTTGCCTCTTCTTTAGCGTATTCACATAGTACGTGGTGATCACTATATAGGTGACATCTGAAGACAGAAGAAATGAAGATGAATAATGAGACCTGCCACTAAGGTTTATCCTCACCAGGATTTCCAGATGCTTCCTTAAGGCAGGAATGATCAGGACCACATAATTCAACCAACATCACCTCTCACCCAAATCTCCCTTCCTTTGCCTTCTCCCCACCCCCCTCTGTCTCTCTCCACAAGCATGTGCACGCACGCACGCACGCACACACACACACACACACACACATGCACACACTCACAGGTAGTACTGTTGTAAGCACAGATCCTGGTGCATGTGTCCCACATTCTCTGGCTATGTGCATATCAGATATCTCAAGGTTTTTCTTCCAGTATCAATGGTGTTTTCAGTTTCGTCTCAGTCCCTTTTTAAAAATGCACATGAGGACACCTGAAATGTTTAAAATTATAAAGAACCACATAGTATAAGAAGCGCCAGACACTCAGAAATGTGCATTGTAAAAGTTTCAATTCACATACTCCATATCTTATTGTATACATTCTATAATGTGTCAAGAAGGACTTTAAAAAATCTGGTACATATTCACTTGATAGAGTTAATATTCTGAATATATAAAAATCTCAGAAAAAGAGGAGTAAAACAGTAAGCAAAGCCATAAAATGTGGGAAAATAACCTGAACAGTCACTTTCAAGATCAGTACCGATGTCTGACAAATAGATGAAAAAGTGCTCAATATACTTAAGAAGCTGGGAAATGCAACTCCGAGCTACACTGATACCCCATCTCACACCAATAAGAATAGTCACTATTATTAATATTAAAAACAAACTAACAAATACACGAGGATCTCGACCAAATGAATTTCTTTAATTCTCCGCATTCTTAGTGGGAGTATAAGCTAGTGGAGTCACTATAGAAACCAGTATGCGGGTTGCTTTAAAACTAAAAATAGAACTTTTATGTGCTCTGGGTGTCACACTCCCGGGAATACATTCGACAGAAATGAAATTAGCGTACTATACAGACACCTGTATACTCGTGTTTATTGCAAAATTATTCATTGTGAAGATATGGAACCAGCCAAGGTGACCATCCACAGAATCATGGATACCTAAAATACAGCAGATGTGTACAGTAGAGTAGTATACATCAATAAAGAAGGGTTAACTTACAAAAGTGGATGGAACTGGCGATCGTTCTGTTTGGCAAAATGAGGAAGACATGGAATGACAAATATTGCGTGCTTTCCCTAGTGGGTGGAATCAAAGGATGACCTGAAAGTACAAGAATGACTACTAAGAAACAGACTGGAGAGAGTGAGGAGAAAGGGGGGGAAGAAGTGCGTACAAAGGATCGGTGGACATGGCAGATCACAGTGAATGCCATTCGTTTGTGTAACTAATATACACTAAGAATTATAATAAAATTGCATATAATCTTTGGTATGGACAATCACATCGGCCTACATCTTTTTCAGTATGAAAATCTAAAGTGGAGTGAACACGTTCCACGTGCAATACAGACATCAAATATACTTACTTTTCTAATTTTGAATCTATCAGACTATTAAGACAGATAATCAGAAGGGAGGAGTGATAGACACAAATTTTAAAACATTGTGATGTATTGCCCAAATATTTTCTAGGAAGTGGTTTGGAAAATGTCTTGACTATCTTTCCGTATTTTGTTATTAATAGCAGCATCGCTCAAAGGTAGCTGTATCAAATTAGATAGAGGTATGTAAATACTAATCTTCTCTGTTAGTACTAGCAATGGAATAATAACACACTGAAAAACTACAAGACCTCAAATTCTCAGAAAGCCTGAATACAAAACTCCATGCAGCAGTTCTCTTTGTACTCTAATCAAATACATCCTGATGAGTCAGAACACACAATCAGAGCGAAATACAGGAGAAATATTATAACTAACAGTCCCATCGTTCTCATCTGTCAGCTTAGACCACGACAACCTAAAATTCTCCAAATAAAAAAGCGAATGGCAACCACTTTCAATTTATGCTAACGGATGGGGTTGTTTCCTTTCCTTCCATCACTGCTTTTCTCTTTCTCTCTCGTGTCTTTTGGTGCTGGAGACTGAAGATAAGGATTATATCACTGAGCTACACCGTAGCTCAGCGCCTGTCCATTTGAATTTGCTATTTGGGAAATGCCATTGTCTTCATTGCTTCCCCACATGGCAGCTCCATGACTCCTGGGGAAAGAGAAGACAAAATACTCAGCAAGACCTGTAGTAAAAATGAGAGAGGTTTTCTTCACTTGAGCTCCACCACATTATTACTTGGGGGGCACAATTCATCTTTTCTTTCTTCTCCCTTGACTTCTATCTATCATTCTTTGCTGTTGCTTTGATCTGCCTGTATGTTGCAGGCTTTGTGCTTTTAGAGCCTCGGCAAATAAAAAGTTAAAGGGAGTAGGAAGTGCATGCATTTGAATAAAGGCAGTTCAGGATATCACGTTCAGGGTCATTGTTCCTATCCTTGCATTCGTCCATTTTCAGATAAATTGTACCATTAATTATTAGGTGTATTTTTAAAAATGTTTCTCACATCAGTAGTGAATTTCTAAAACACAGACATAATTTATAGCTCTAATTTTGTTTTTGTTTGAGACAGGCTCTCACTGTGCAGTCCAGCTGGACCTTAAACTCACTGTGTAGCTCAGGCTAGTGTCAAACTCACAGCAATCCTCCTGCCTCAGTCTCCTGAGCGGAGGGATTATGGATGCGTGCCACCACACCTAGCCACAGCATTAGTATGTTTTTATAACTATGAAACCGTGTCTGTTCCTTCTCCTGTCAAAGGCCGGTGCCCTGCAAACAAGCTGTTGCCACATGGAAATGGTTCAGTTGGAAAACTAGCAAAATGGAGCAGATGGAGGGAGGTCATCACCAACAAAGCAGCTGGCTTAGTGTTTTCCTGAGCAAGGCTCATGTGGAAGTTGTGAGGAGGCACAGCAAGGAGCCAGGCATGGGCTAGTTATAAACACGGGGTAGCAAACTTCGGATGCAGAAGCTGCTGTTCCCACCAGGTTGCTAAACAGTCTGAGTTCTATAAATCCAAATGAGTTATTGATTCGAAAGTCTTACAAATCATGCTTGTTAGAGTCATTTTCCAGAAACGGTTAACTGTGCAGATGATTACTAGGCTACAAAGATGTCCTTTCCTGAGGGACCAAGGGAAGCCAGCAGAAGGCTGCTTTACCCAGGAGGACGGGATTTGATCATGTTTCTGGGAGAGCAGTTTGTAACCTGGTAGAGGGCTTCACCTAGACTCGTCATCCACCGCACAGTAGTGATGGCCCGTGAGGGTGCAGCCATGAGACTGCATTAGCTTTCCACTGCAAGGACGGAATGCCTGACCCTGGAACTAGAGCGGAAGAGCTTCATTTGGGCCCAGAGTTTCAGCAGGTTGAGGGCAGATTGCATGACTTTTCCGCATGATTTTTCCAGGCAGAAGCCGTGTGCTGGAAGGGCCTGACAGAGCAAAGCTGCATGCCAAAACGCATGGCACCTGGCAGAAAGAGAGAAAGGGAAGAGCAGCAGAGAGGAAGGAGCTGGTACATGGTTAGGCCTGCTTGACCCATCCAAAGGCAGCCAGGAGACATGCACTTTGCTCATCTCCTAGGTGGGCATTTCTCACCAGTCAGGTCAACAAGCAAGTTAGCATGACATCACCACCATTTCCAATGAGTGTCCACAGAACGGGTGAAGCTAGGGGGCTCACTTAGGCTTCATTCTCAGTACTATTTTCTTTTAGGATTTGAACCAACACAACATGTCTTCATAGAAGTCATTCTTAATCACGCGAGGAATATTTTCTATCTAGCATTACGTATGTAAACATTGTGAACTGAAAAAGCATGCAATTGTTATTCGATAAGCAATAAATAAATGAGCCTTTTGCTTTCCAAGATATATGGTGTGATCATAAATATTCATATTCGAATTACTAAACATTCTGTATTGATGCTGTGCTTCCCCAGTTCTGCTGAAAGAAATATCCACTCGTATCCTCACTTCAGAGGGCCATAGCCAACTTACAGCAGGGCTGGTAGAGCACTGTTTCCCAAAGAGAATATGAAAACATCAAACAGGTTTATCATCAGCACATTAGTACAACATGGAATTTTTTTTCCTTCCAACCCTCACTTCACCAAATCTAATTTGATCGAGGGATCCATTTGTTGGCTTTTCCTTCCCAGATTGTCCTTAACTCTCTGTTGCTCTATGACAGGGGAAACACTAAATGCTACCTGTAACTCCCAATGAGTCACAAATGATACACTGGGCTAGAAAGTCACGCTCAGTTTCTTCTTTCCTTCAGTGTGATGGCTCCTTACAACTCACATTCAGGTGAATGAACAGCGCCTGTGTTTCAGAGCAGCATGACTTCCTTGTGTGTGTACAAAGGTAAGGAGGTGCTTATGCTTTCAAAACACGTCACTGCTTTGTAGTTTTCGCAAGAACAAAATTGGATATAAGCGAACTCTTATGTATGAGACAGAAGGACAATTACAGCTCGTAAAGAACAGTGTTACATTGTTTATCCCTCGCAAAGTCTCACGCAGATCTAAACATACTGAAAAGGAAAATAAGTAAAAATGAAGATCACAGATGGCTGAGGTACAATGGCTCGTTTAGATAAAATGTTCCCATAAAACCGGTGATGGATGCTTTTAACCTAGTTCTAAAACTATAAAATGTGCAGGGATAATCTGGAATATCCTAACCTAGTACATCTGACATGTTGAGCCAAGAATGGGAAAAAAGCAGTGGGACTAGATGCACCTTTGCTGTAAAGTTTTGAAATCACATAACTTTACTTATCATATGAATCTAAATAATATTTTATAGAGATCCTAAAGACATAGGCAAAAACTCTCACGAAACAGTGAAACAAAAACCTAGGTGTAACAAAATGGTACTCCACAGGAAGGAAAAAAGAATTTTTGAAATATTCTTAGATGTATTTATATTGATCACATAAAACATTCATTATGAAAAAATTTTACAATAGCCACATGAGAAATCTAGAGTCGGATTCCAAGTCCAGACACTGAGGATATAGTGTATTTGTCAAAGCAACAGCAGGGAAATTTTGAAAACAGTTAGTTAGTTCAGTGGCACAGTAGAGCTAGGCTACATCAAACACACAGACACACACACCCACACAGACACACACACACACACACACACACACACAGAATATGCTCGCAGAACTACACTCTACCTAGTAAAACACTTAAATGGCAGAATGAAATGGGAAACCTGTAAAGAAAGGATAGAAACATAAACACGATGAACAGTCTGAACCCATATTTTTCATAAACACAGAACTCGATAGCATTCAGTGGAAGCCAAAAGAAGTTATGAGCGATGAGGTAATGAGACAGCAATGGAGAAAAGAAATGAGCACTCTGAAGCCAGGAAAAACAATTAAAAGGAAGACATGAAAACAGGTGAGTTTGGGGAGAGAGTGGAAGCTGGGCTCCAGACTTCCGAGGCATCAGGGCTGCCTGGCTAGAGGCAGTCTGCAGAGATCACCATTGGGAGACTTAAATTCTAGGTCGCCTTGCACACGCTGCTGTTGACATAATCGCTACTGATGGGCTGAGCACCAGGATCGGGGAGGACACTGACCTCAGTAGCGAGATCCAAAGGCCAGAGGAGAGTTTGTGTTGTGCCTGTGTCTACATGCCCTCCCAAAGCCCCATGTGGACATAAGTGGGGCTTTTTCTAGGTGGCTGGCTCTAGAGTGTGTGTGATGCTGTAGTCCAGGACGTGTTGTTGGGATTGCCTCAAGGTCCAACGCTAGGATTAACTGTGTGAATAGTACCTGCCCTAAAGTCAGGCAGCCTGAATACATTATAACAGATTCGGCAGGAGGGATTTGGGTGTTGTTGCACTTTGCTGGCTTCTGCCTTTTGCCTGTCTGCTCTGTAATGTCTCTCTCAGATGCCACCCTGCCTTGGAGACACCCAACTGCAAACCGAAATCTCTACATAAACTTTGTAGAGAGCTACAATAAACGTTTCCCCGTTGAACTTTGGGTGTCAGGCTGTCTCAGCAATGAGAAAAGTAACTAAGACAGCATTTGGCTCCAGAAGGGAGGTCATCGCAATGATTGTACTTGATCCCGTGGTTCAGGAACCTGTGGAAATGGCTGCTGCGAAGAGTTTGGCAAAGGGTGGAGAGGCCAGCTGAGAAGCCATCCTGCAGTGCCTCACACTGTGCTTGGAGATATAGTGTGTTCAGAGCTCAGGAAACCAGAATGCTGTCGGTACAGACCAGGAGTGAGCAGTTTCTGCTTGGATGAAGAACTGTACTGGCTACTGGACTCCAGTCAGTGTACGTTAGCAGAAAAGTGTGTCTGCATTCTGCTCGTGTTGAGAGATTTTTTGAGACCAAAATTAAGGACAGAGAACTAATGAATCTCTCCGAAGAAATTTCAAGGCAGTGCAGCTTTCCGGCCATGTCATGACTATGGTTGGAGGCTTGTAGGAAAATGTATTTTGACAATGCAGAGCAAAGAGCACAGCAGAATGATTCCAACATCATTGCGATCTTTACCAGCAAGGAAGCCCCAGAAAAGGTTCAGTCTTCAAAGATAAGAAAGAGAAGCATTTGGTTCCTGCAAAGAATCCCAAGGCAAAGCCAAGTATTTCAAAAGAAGACAGTGGAGAAGAAGGTCTGAGGATATCACAAGGAACAAGAAGACTCCATCCCTGGTCATCTCAAAATTGCAAAGTTGGAAGACTTTGCTTTGAGAACAGAGCCCCAGAGCACCATGGTCAAAAATGCTGGCAGCCTAGCAAAGATGTGCTTCTGGATTGAGCTCATAGGCCCACAATTCCTACAGCCAAGAAAGAAGAAAATCTCCTTCAGATCCTGCTGGCTGCACACCTTGGCCTCATCCACGTGCTGCCAGTTTGGGTTCATGCAGAATGCAAGGTTTGTGCGATGAGGGAAGATCACAACCGGGTTTCAGAAGAAAGCCTGGGAAGCCAAACAGTGCGCCCCTCAGAGGGCAGCATGTGAGACTGTGCTTGTGAACCCAACAGTGCAGTGGACACCGCAGAAGTCTGGAGAAGCCAGCAACATGGTTCAACTCAAGAAGGTCATATGTGACATGGGAATAACGTCCATAACATGTACTAGAAACGACAAATACGAAAAGGGAAGAATGAAAATCGTTACATAGCGTCATATACACACAAAAAAATACTTCTTCTACAGTCTCTTTATCTGAAATGTCTGGATGAAGTGAGTGCAGGCGGATAGAAGAATGGAGTTCAGCCATTGAGAACAACGGTGTTCCTTCTTCAGGTGAGGAAAATGCTCTGAGAGTAAGAGTAGAAAAAGTGTGCACAACACAGTTACCATTCTAAGATGGCAGATAGAAAACAAACACCTCAGATGCAAATGAGTTCTAGAAAGTAGGACAGCTTTTATAGAGTGGAATATTTCTATAGGATACTTGGTGTGGGAATGTGATGAGGGGAAGGAATAAATATGATACAGAAAGAAAATAAAAGAGCATGTATAAAGGGGGGAGGAGGGGGAGTGGGTAGGGATATGGGTAAAAATGAGAATTAACTTGTGGCATATACTGGTACAAATTTCCCAATGTTATGTGTGATTTTGAGATGTATATAAATTGTACCAATACAGAATTCAATTTAAAAAAATGAAAACAAACACCTCAGGGAAAACATGCAAAGCATCTAAGCAGATACTTCACGCAAGACTGTAAACAGATCGGCAAATAAATAAACACATGAATAGATACATAATATCAGTCATTAGGCAAAGGCACATAAAACCCTGAGATATCATTAGAATCTAATTGGAGTGTCTAACATTAAGGTCACCATACTGAAAAGTGGCTGAGAGGGTGAACAAGTGACATTCTCACACACTGGTGACAAGATTGCAAACAGGAGGGGACTCAAACAGGGCTGAGTGAGTAGGTGTCACATCTCAGAGCCTCAGAAAAGATCAACCGCAAACATAGGGCATACATCAGCTGACCAGCATCTGTCCCTAAGCAGAACAAATCCATGAGAGGAGCCTCAGAACAAGACTGCACACATTCTCTGGGCAGGTGTGCCAGCTTGACAGCGGCCACAGACCGGACTGAACAGCGATGTGCCCTTGAACCCAGTACATTCCATGAATACTCACAGACTCAAAGAAGAACAAAGAAGGACGTGACTTGTAACATTCAAGACTACTGACTTGGGAAGAAAGCATTCATGTGGAAACATACAGGAATGTTTTTGTCTCCCTTTTTTTTTTTTCCTTCATTCCTGGTGCATATTTTTATTTTTCATGTTTCTTTTAAAGTTTGGGTGAAGGGTTGAGCTTTACAACACGTTCTCTTCCTCCCTTTTAGTATTACTTTGTGGTATTTGTGCAATAGACTCTCTTTTATTCTCTCTTCTCTCATTCTTTCCTCGTTTCAATTTGTTCCCTTTATTTTAAATTTATGTGATTTTCTCGTCCTCCAGTTTAACCTCCATTACCATTTACTGACCCTTTTCCTATGGGGTCTTCTCTGATACTACTGTCTAATACCAACAAATTCCCTGTACTCGTTAACGTGAAATTCTTCACCCATATTACCACACTCTTCACATCTCCCCTTGCTTTATCTGTCATAGTCTGTTTCTCTTCACTTCTTATTGCATAATACCACAAATAAGCTATTGGCCTTTGTGAATCTACAGGTAGTTAAATATATCATACTATGGCTAAATAGTACTTTCTGGGGAAGGGAGGTAAAGTCTTCTCATGAGTGGATATTTAATGCATATAATTTCCTGACTTGCCTAGATCTTACTGTATAACTATGAATCCTATGCCTTGGTTTAAAGACAGCAAAGTATTGGTTATCAAAATTTAATAATGTTCCAGTTTGTGTTTGATACTGTTATTAGTCTTGACTGCGTTAAGTTCAGCAAAGTGACATAGCTGTTATCATCACTCGTTCTACCTTGTGCACAAATGCCAAGCTTTTCTGGAGAACATACAGAAAGCTGTGGCCTAATACCCAAGGCAACATAGGCTGCTACTTTTCGTCCCTAATAAACACAAAAGATGGGATCTTGGAGCAGACTCAGTGACCAAAATTCAAGATCCCCTAGAAGGCAGCTCCAAAAAGTACTCCTTACATAACAAACACTCAGTACTAAGCAAAAAAGCTAATTACCACAAGCAGCTCACAAAGGCCAATACAAAAGGAAATTAAAAAAGAAAACACTAAGGCAAGATGTAATCCAAAGCAGGCAATTTTCCCCAAACAAGCCCACGGGGCTTTGAAGTGGAAGGAGTCAAATGCCTCCCAGCTCAATTTTATGAAACGGTAGCATCAGAAACAGCAAAGCAGACAGACAAGTCCCTAGACTAAAACAAAGCACAAATAATTGCACAGGGAACTAAAGAGATGATGACCCAGATGAAGAAAAGGGTTGGGGAACCTGCAGTAAATACAGATGGAAAACAAAACAAAATTAAACAAAACATAAAACTTGAGCTTAGAGCAACTGGGAAAGTCCCAACAGGAGATAGTTGAATCCCTCAAAGCCGAGTAACTGGATATGCTGGAGATTAAAAATCCCACTGAATGCGTATAGAGCAGAATCCGGCAATGTGAAGATACAATGTGTGATCTAGATGACAGGGACACAGGTGACAATCATCAAATGCAAGGCTTCTCAAAAATAGCAGGGGCCACAAAATATGAATCCCACACTAGCTAGACAGTAGAAAGGAGAAGAATTTAAGAGTAATGGGAATCAATGAAAAATCACAACGTAACACAAACATAAAAGAAACAGTAATAGTGGAAAACTTCACAAGTATGGTAATAGAATTGGGCACAGAGGTAAGTGAGGCTTATAGAACCCCAATTAATTCTGATTTGGAGAAAAAGAATACTCTGCTGCATACTGGAGTCAATAATGCAGAAATTTAATACAAAAACAGAATCTTAAAAGATATTAAGAGAAAACAAGGAAATCAACTATAAAGAAAAATCAATTGGACTTAGCACATTCTACATCCTTCCTTCTTTCTTTCTTTCTTTCTTTCTTTCTTTCTTTCTTTCTTTCTTTCTTTCTTTCTTTCTTTCTTTCTTTCTTTCTTTCCTTCCTTCCTTCTTTCTTTCTACACGATCTCGGTTTGTAGTTCAGTCTCGCCCTGAGCCTACTATGTAGCCCAGGCAAGCCTCGAACTCTCACCAATCCTCCTGTCTCTGCCTTCTGAGTGCTGGGATTACAGCCATGAGCCAGCACACCTGGTCCCAGCAGATTTCTTAACACAAACACAAGTCAGGAAGAGCATGGCCTGAAATATTTCAAGCCCTAAAAGAAAACCAACAACAACACGGACTGTTGTTTCCTGAAAAACTACCTCGCAAAATTGATGGATGAATGAAATACTTCCATGATAATGCACCTTTGAACAAATTCATGGCCATCAATGAAACTGGCATTGTAAAGAAGTACTGAACTCTTACAATGAGAAAAATAATTTTAAGACCCCCAAGAGAATGAAGCCACCAGAAAATGCAACTTTGTAAATGGGAGGAGAGGAAAGAACTCCTAAAGAACAATAAAAACAGAAAAACAATGCAATGACATTTATAAATCAATGCTTATCAGGTATTACCACCAATATGGGTGCCTTCCGTGCAATAATCAAAAGACATAGATGGGAAGGAGAGATCAAGAGGCAAAGTCCAACAAGATGCTGCATGCAAGAAACAGGCTTAACACATAGAGAAATGCAAAGACTGAAACTCAAAGGATGGAAAATAATACTCGGTGCAAAAGAGCCCTGAGAGAGCAGGACTAGCTATTCTATCTGCAGATAAAGTGGATTTCAAGGCAGGACCGATCAGAAGAGACAAAGAAGGCTGCTACATACTTATGAAGGAAAAATTCAAAGAGGACAGATAACACAGTGATGAGTATATTCTGATGTGCCCGCCTCTGAAAAACACACTGCTGGATATGAAAAACAGATAAATGGTAATACAGTTGTAATCGGGCATAACACCCCACTGTCACAAATAGATCAACTCCATAAAAATCAAGAAAGAAATATCAGAAATGAACCAATCTTCAACCAGAGGACTCGCTAAGTATCTACAAGATCTTCCACACAACGATAGAATAGTCGATCTTTTCAGCAGCACGTGAGACTTTGTCCAAATTACACCACATGCTAACTCAGAGAACATGCTTAAGCAAACGCAAAGGAATTCAGATTATCCTGTGCACCTTCTCTGCTGGTATAAGCAATGGTGTTGAAATCCAGAATCCAAAGAATCCTGAAAAAGTATATCCACACGTGGAAAGGAGATAATCCCCTCCCGAATAACCAATGGGTCGCAGAACAAAATTAAAAATACAGTAGTTTCTACAAATGAATGATGATACGAATACGACATATCAAACCTGTATGGGACACAATGAAAGCACTCCTCCTTTGTGGGAAGTTATCTACATTCGACAAAATTTTAGAGAACATCTCGTGCCACTACTTGTCAAACTCTTTGACAAAATTGATGACCAAATTCAGTTTTAGAAACAAGCATTACCCTGATGACCTATCTCAAGTCGAGATCGACTCAACCAAAGGCGGACTCAACCGAGGCAGACTCAACCAAACAAGAAAACCACGGGAAAACGTCCTTCATGAAAATAGATACAAATAGTAGCTCCTCCACGAGCTACTGTGTGCTGCAGTTCACCAAAATATTATACTCCGTGAGCAAATAGGATTCATTGCAGAGATGCAGGGATGGTTCAACACATGCAAATCGATGAATTACCGAGCAGGTGAACAGAACCCAGACAAAACCACATGATCATCTCACTAGAGGCATTAAGCACATTTGTGAATGCCCAACAGAGTGAACATAAAATGGAAATAGATGGACATTATTGCATCCTGATCAAGCCATCTATGACAAACCGACACTCAATATCATACTAAGTGGGCAAACCCTGAAAGCTTTTCCTCTAGAATCAGAAATCACATAACAATGCCAACCGGCACCACTCTTGTTCAGCGCACTTCTGCCAAAGTCAGCTGGAGCAATTGGACAAGAGAGTGTAATAAGAATTTAAAGTTCCATGGTTTGTGGATGACGTGATACTCTACATAGCAGACCACAGAAATTTCACCAAAGGACTTGTAGAGTTAGTAATCCAATTCAGTAGCATAGCAGTGTACCAAGTCAATACAGCATTCCTGTACACAAACAACAAACTCCTCGAGGGAGAAACGAGGGGGAACAATAGCTGTCATAGCAGCACGAAGTAAAATGAGATACTTCGGAATCGAACAAACAAAGGAAGTACTACAGACTTTCACATGGAAAACTGTAGTACTCTGAAAGATGAGGTCAAAGAGGCGATCGCAATAGGGGAAAACTTTTCTTATTGCACGGTGGGAAGACCCAGTGTAGGGAACATGGCCACTGAGCGGACCTTAGAGATACTACCAGCCTCAAGTTAGAACAATGTAGTGTTTGACTGGAATGTTAGTTGAAACTTGCCACCAAAGTCCTGGGTTATGACCTGAATGCAAGCTGCTTGTGCTTCTACATGGTAAGAGAGTTAACATTTGAACAGGTGTGGAAGGAACATTACAACATCCTTTCCTGTGTGTGTGTGTGTGCGTGCGTGCGTTCGTGTGTGTGTGTGTGTGTGTGTGTGTGTGTGTGTGTAGGGGACGTTAGTTAAATGACAATCCTGGGCTGAGATCAACCAGGAAGAACGTGTGGACTAATAGAGCACAGGTGAAAGACCTTGAAGGTTGTGCTGTACAGTCTGAGGCTCCAATTGACAAACCTGAGTTATACCCAGCTGTATCAAATGAATTGACTTCAGGAGTGAAGTTCTCTTGTACTTCCTTATCTGCTAAAACTCTTTAATGCAACCTCGATGTAAATACCCATAGCATGCTTCGCAGAACTAGAAAAAACAACCCTAAAATTCATGTGTAGTCAGAAAAGACCTAGAAAAGCGCAAGCAAATCTGCTTTATGCAGCAAGCCTGGGGCCATCACCGTCCCCCACTGTAAACTGTGCTACAAAGCTGCACTGAGAGAAAGAGCGCGGCACTGGCCGCAGACAGACTCAAGAATCACGGGGAGAGAGCAGAAGATGCAAAAACAACCCCAGTGACACTCAGATACCTAATCTCTGACTAGGGCTCCGACACTGTCCCTGGAAGAAAGATAGCCTCCTTCGTAAGTGGTGCTGAGAAAATTGGCTTTCCACATGCCTAACATTAAAATTAGACCCACATCTCTCACTAGGCACCAAAGTAAAATCACAGTGGACTGAAGATCTAAAGATTAAAAACGGAACACCTAAATCTCCTAGGAGACAGAATAACTAGCAGCCTTGAAAGTGTCAGTGTAGTGGAAGGATGGATGAACAAAAGCCTGATCTCACAGGAAATACTACAAAGAATCAACAACAGAGATCCAATCATGTTAAAAAGCATTCGCACGGCGATAGAAAGCATGAACCGAGTGAAGAGACAACTCATAGGAAGGGAAATACAGTGTACCACGTATGCCTCAGACAGTGGGCTCACATTTAGAATACATAAAGAATGCAAAACATCATACCTCACATTTAATGACCCAATCCAACAATGGGAATCTGAGTGGAATAGACATTTCTCAGGTGAAGTACAAGCAGCAAATAAATACGTGAACAGATATTCGACATCACTACCCATGAAACGTTTCATGAAACGATAAGAAAAGCAATGATGAGATTTTTGTCTCACTCCACAAAAAGAACGAGTGTCCTCAAGAAATCAGCCGATAGTAAATGCTGCCCAGGATATAAGGAGAAAGGAAGCCTTATAGAGGTCCTTGGGAGGGTAACCTGACATAATCGCCTTGGAAATGAGTGTGTACATTCCTCAAAACAATGAAACTGGAGGTTCCATCTGACACAGCCATTGCCCGTCCACCCATCCTCCCAAAGGATTTAAGGATATGAAATCACAAGGATACTCGCTCCCTCCAGTCTATGCCAGCACAACGTACAAGAGACAAATCTTGGAAACACCAGATATACAGCCACAACTGATGAACTTAAAGAAATCTAGGTTTTGTATAGAAGGGGATATACTCTGCTGGAAGGAAACAAACTCCAGACATTTCAAGGCAAACAGATACACCCTGAGAACATAATTTTTGGTTGAAAAATTGGACAGATATTTGAAAATATCCTTTGTGTCTCTTGCGTGGGAAGTGCAAAGGCTAAAGAAATGAAACGGAGCAGACGTCTTTGCCAATAGGAAGAAAATATTCCAATGGTAAGGAAAGAAGGGGGGGCAGGGGAATTGAAAGAAGACAGCAGCAAATTTTTGAAAGGACAGAAGGAAAACAGAGGAAACAATGTTTGGAAGGGAAGAGAAGGGAGGCAAGTGTTGAAGAGAGGGGAGATGAAGGGAAAAAGTATTTAAGATATACTATTACCGGTACAAATTTCGGGTGATGAACGTGTCATTATGTATGCCAAAAATGTACCAATACAAATAAACCTTTCCGGTCCGGGGATCTAGGTCAGCGGTTCTGCCGTCTGTCAGGCAAGTGCAAGATCCCCAGTTTGATCCCCGGTACCACATGTCCCAGTTCGGGGCACGGTGGCTCACGCCTATAATCCCAGCACATGGGAGGCAGAGGCAGGAGGACTGCTGAGTTCTAGTCTTGCTGGCGCACCTTAGTGAGCACACGGCCAATCTGAACTACAAAGCGAGACGCTGACTCCAAAAGAACTACAATGGGTAAAAATGAGAATTAACACGTCATACACTGGCACAAAGTCTCAATATCGAATGTGATTGTGATGTGTACATACAATGCCCCAATAAAGAATTCAATGAGAAAAAAAAATAAATTTTAAAACTGTACAGTGCAAAACCATTTGAGAAAATGCTTTTACCTCTTTTTTTTTTTTAAATAAGTGAGTACACCCTAGCCATGTGTGCTAGAAAATGTTTACGGCATTCAACACAGCATGTTCATTAAGTGTTCACGCCAGCTTTGTTAGCACATACGGTGTGATTCTATTAAGTGACAATCTAGAACATGAAACCTTTCGCGGTTGCCATCAGGACCGTCAGTGGCAGCCTGGGTAAACCATCAGAAAGAGGGACTGGTTGAGAAAGAGTAGGTATGAAAAAATTTGGACGTAGTGAAAAGGCTGTTAATCCCGTAAGTAGTGATGAAATTTTTGTGTGAACACATATTTCAAAACGAATCAGAGTGGATTTCACTTAGGGGCAGTTTACTGTATGTCAAGTATTCCTCAATATTATGAAAATGTCGATTCAACACATTAAGAAAGTGACTTAGACAGAAAGCGACATCTGTTCACGATGAAACTTGCTACAAAGAATAAGAGAATTGTTTCTCAGTCTCATAATTAATATATAAACACTGAATATTTTCCTGCTAAGATCAGGGAAGCAAGGGTGTCTTGTCTTTCCTGCATCTGTTTAACAGGTCTCTGGGTTGAGTAGCCATTGACACAATCCAAATCAGAATTGTTTTAGAGTTTTGGGTGAAAAGCAAGCAAAGGATCTCAAGCTGTGCCTGGAAATGCAAAAGTTCCTTCACAATGGGCCGGAGGGTTAGCTCAGTAGTTCCGGCACCTGCCTCGCAAGCGCAAGGTCCTGAGTTCAATCCCCGGTAACCACATGGAATGCTGGGCGTGGAGACTCACGCCCACCAACAATCAACACCACATACCACAGTGCCGGGCGTGGTGGCTCACGCTTGTCATCCCAGCACTCGGGAGGCAGAGACAGGAGGATTGCTGAGTTCGCGGCGGTTTGCCTGGGCACCATAGTGAGCCCAGAGCCAGCCTGAACTACAAAGCGAGACCCTGTCTCAAAAAAAAAAAAAAAAAAAAAAAAGTTCCTTCACAAAAAGGTGTCACTGTTGCAGACCTTGTCCTCCTCCCTATGAAGACTTGAAAATTAGGAAAACTGTGAGTACCCTATTAGCATAAAGATCACTGGGGAGTGGAACAGAATGGAGAGCTAGAAATACACACAAATACGGCCATTTCATCTTTGAGGAGGCCAATGCAATCAAGGTAGAACATGAGGTCTTTCTTTGCTTACACTAGTGCTAGAACATTTCCACCAACAAACAGGGTAAAATGGACATTTAACTCAGCCCTACACAACACAAAAACCAAGTTTGACTTGAAAATGGATGAAAATGAAGAAGAAAAGAGTAAAATTTATCGAAAAAAAAAACTGAGAGAAATTTTTTCACAAAATTTCAGGAACCAAATACCTCTCAAGACACCAAAGGCACCACACACAAGAGAAAATATTGACATACTGGACCTCATCGAAATTGGAAAGGCAAACCCTCTTCTCATAAAGAAAGATGACTAAGCAAGCAAAACATGGAAACCTCTTAGTAAGGAAAATGTTTTAGTACCTTGATCTGATTCTATCCAGAACTCATAGAGAAGGAAACCAGAAAACCAGTTAGGAAAAGAGCAGTAACTCGATTTTAAACTGAGGAAACAATTAACACGGACTTCACAGAAATGGTAATAATTACTCCGATATAAAGAATGATAAATTAGAGTGAGTTAGAGCTGCATGGGTGCACACCGAGGCCACACTCATAAGGGAGATCAATAGGGCCCGCGTGTGTACCTCCAGTGTCATTTCTCCAGGGTGAGGGGACGAGGCTGGAAATAAGGTCCAGATGCTGTGGCGGGTACTGGGAGACGCAAAGTCAATTTTCAAAGGGGAAGAAGGGGAGCTAGGGAGATGCGGCAGGGGGAAGCTAAGAACAGCAAGAAAACTTTGAGAACAAGAGGGAAAATAGGGAACCAAAGCTTGTGTATATGGCGGGGGCAGGGCCTAAAGGGAGGGAGAGCAATGGGAAAAAATAGCAATCAGGATAGATCCCATCCAGACACACATTCTCCGTGGTGAGTGTGACTGTAATGTACTCTTAAAATACACCGATAAACCCCATTTTTAGAAAATCATATACCCAATAGCACATGAAAATATGAAGAGCGGGTCTCCTCAGGGAAGATCACTGTCATCGTATAAGAAGACACCACTAAATAGTCACCAAAGCGCCCTGGCTAAAGTAGTGATGATAAAAACTATAGGTCATCAGGGAGCAGCAGCACAGCCCCACAGTGCTGCCTGGAGCTGGTTGTGACTTTGGAGCCACTGAGTTGCGAGCTATTCATTCTGTTTGCGTCTTAAGAACACATTTTGGGGGCCGGAGGGTTAGCTCAGTGGTTCCGGCGCCTGCCTCGCAAGCGCAAGGTCCTGAGTTCGATCCCGGTAACCACATAGAATGCTGGGCGTGGAGACACGCCCACCAACAACCAACGCCGCATACCACAGTGCCGGACGTGGTGGCTCACGCCTGTCATCCCAGCACTCGGGAGGCAGGGACAGGAGGATTGCT
>PVIC010027198.1:0-23991 GCA_004025085.1 Thryonomys swinderianus
TCCAGGGTAATCTCCCTGTTTCTGCTGGAACATGGAAGGACAGCGCCTGGCCAGAAATAGCTGGAGCCAGGATCGGGGGCCTCAGTGCTTCTTTCAACAAACATTATCATTACCTGCCCAATTTCCATATGGTCACCTCTTTTTAAAGATTCCTCATGCCCCTATTCCATGGGTCACCTCCTGCCTGTTTAGGTGTCAGCTTCTCCCTGCATCAGTTATACTAGTCTATTTGATACTCCTTTCATTCTCTTACCGCTACACTTTTGATACCTTTTTCTTGTAATTTAGTGAGAGGCAGGAGGTAGTGTGGCGTCATATTGTTTCCACGGATCATATTCCCAGAGGAGCTACCTCACTGTTAAGTTCTCTGTCTGCAGACGGCTTCTTGCATGGAGAAGAGTGACTCTCCCTTTTGGGTTCAGTAACTGGTGATCGTGTTTGTAACTTGGGAGACGGGTGTTATGCCTGCTAGGCTACCTAGCCTAGAAGTAGGGATCGGGGGCAATTTAGACATGGAGTGTGCGGGACCTTTCCAAAGTCCTCGGCGATCCTTTCAAGGAAAGAGAATGAGAACGTTCTGAGGTGGGAGTGATTCTGTTTTAAAAAACAAATATAAGAACAGTTAGTTTAGTTGAGAGAATGAAGTTTGCCGATGAAGAGCTAACGTCTGTGCCTGGAGCCCGACGTTTGGGTCAGTTGATCAAGCCCAGTGCTCTCCACAGAGGCAGGCGGATGTGTGTACCACGGGCAGCGAGTGGGACTCGACGTGTGAACACAGGTCTGGGCTCTCGGGCCATCCACACTCTTCTCAGGAAGCGCTTCCGCCCGCAGGAGACCCGGCCTGGGGGGAAGCGACCAAGGAGTTCCTGCTTCCTGCCCACCCTTCCTAACTGCCTCAAAGCGAAGGTCGTCAGAGTGGAAGCCAAGGAGACAGGGCCCAGGAGCCTGTGGGGGAAGGCTGGAGCCCCCAGGAGCAAAGACTACCCTGGAGCTAGGTAGAGCAGGAGGCGAATCAGTGGCTGGCCAGCTGGACTGCGGAGAAAACCCCAGAGGGGAGAGGGAGCCTGTCCCCGCCCCACCCTCCCCCCAGGCCCCCGCCTCATCCGTGTCCCCATGGGGGCGAGTCCCTCCGGGTCTCAGGGACTCTTAGCCCTCAGCTGTGGCCTCTCGGATGGGGATAGGCTCAGGACGATGGCTGGGAGAAGACGCTCCCCGGGCTGTGAGCACAGAGCGCAGAAGGCGGTGCGCCGAGAGCCTTTCCGGAGAGCGGCACAGGGTTGGCCCGTCTGCTACCGGAGAACCGACCTTTGCATCCACGGAGAGAGCTGGGTGTTTCTGTCTTCGGCATGTGTCTCATTAGCTGCCCAGGGGGCACTGTGTAGTGGTTTCCAGCCTCTGCTCTTCCAGGATGAGCTTCTTTTAATTTAAAAACTTTCATTCTTGGGTCTTTACTGGCAGCTGTACATTAGGCTTGTTGGAAGGAGGAAAGCTATCTTTTAGGCATGTGTTGGTGAATCACAGAGAACTGTCTGGATCTCTCAGAAATGGACAACGTGTCCAGCGCTTAAAGGAGCTCATTGCAGAAGCTAGTACAACGCGGGAGAATAAAAAAGCAACACAATCCACAGGACGCTTTAAACGTGAAGCGCAGTTGGTGGGTGATGCACAAACAAGGATTTGGGGACGGCCGGGTCTGAGAACTGATCTCAGTTGTACCCCGAAGACTCTGGCTTTGGACACATAAACTTCTGTAAGCTCTACTTCCTTCGAGAGAGGAGTTCGGGTGATACTAGTCCCTTCCCCCCAGGGCCGCTGTGCGGAGTGTGGGGAGCAGCCCCGGGGGAGCTCGGCAGAGGCCTGGCGGGGAGGGGCGGCCCTCTGAGCGGCGGCAGCTCCTCAGACGACCGGACGACCGACCGGACGACCGTGAGGACAGTTACCCCGCACCTGGCCGGGGCTGTGCTCTGTGCGGGAACAGTGAAGCGAGGAGGACTTGCTCCGGCCCTCGGAGTCAGCTCAGCTCTCCTAGCCGTGCGGGCGCTTCTCCAGGCCCTCCCCCTTTACAAGGCTGCGGTTCGGTTCCAGCCCTGTCTGTGACCCCGGCATCCGGGCGCAGTTTAGAGGACCTGAGCACAGAATGCCATCTGACTGACAGTAAATCTCTTGGGAACCAATGTCTGCTGGTCACTAATTCCATTCGGAAACCAGTAAATGTGTGCGCGCATGTGTACGCATGTGTGCACGTGTGCATCCCCCCTTTGGGATTTTCCTAGCCCCCTGCTTATTTTTTAGAGAAATGTTGGATGTTTTATTCTCCAACAAAATGGCTAAACAAATAAAAACAGTAATTGAAATTCAGCCTTTTCTGGTTCTGTGTGGAAAAACCAGCCATTTATTCCTGAGTAGGCTTCTGCTGTGTTGGGGGGAAATGGCATACATTTTCTACGGAATAAAAATAATCCATAAAATGTCCTTTGTTTTATTTACATCTGTTGCAGAACTTGGCCAGTTTTCAAATGGGCAAGGGAAAATCCAATGCTTTTTCTTTTAAAAAACACTCACAGCATTTAAAAACTGTTATAGAACATCTACAGTGTTAATTTTAAAATTACCTCCTCAAATATATAGGTTCAAATACTAAAATAAATTCAAATTTAATCCAATTAAAAGTCCATTTATTTTACATTTGAGGCATGCTTTTGTGTATTAGTGAAAAGGGTTCATGGTTTGTTTCATGGAGGCACTAATTTTTCTTCAGTGTAGGCGACTGTGCACTACATGAGTCTTGAAGCAATTTATAAATGTATGTGCATACATATATGTCAATAGTTTTCAACATATCAGATGCAGCCTACCTAATAAATTATATTTTTTTCTTAAAGGGACCACTCTAACAAGTTAAATCATGTGCTTTTCAAACTAGGACAGTCTCACCCTGTGTTTATATAGCAATGTGCTCAGGCGAATCGTGAAGCCATAGGGTGAATATGACACTTGGCTTTTCTATGTGGATGCCAACTTTACTGGCAAAGTGTTTTGAGAGCTAACAATAGGAGGTTGAGGGGCTACTTTAAGTATTTTTACATGGCAAGTAAATAAATCATTTTATAATAAAATTGATAGAAATTGACATAGACTTCCTAAAACTAAAAGTTGAGACTCCAAAAATGTGACTTCTAGCTGACTGTAGGGGTGCACACCTGTCATCCCTACTGCTTGGTAGACTGAGTGAGGCAGGAGCATCACAAGTTCAATTCTAGCCCAGGCAACTTAGCAAAAGCTTGTGTCAAAGGAGGACAAAACAAAAGAAGTCTGGGTTAGAGCACTTGCCTAACTCTTGGAAGGTCCTGGTTCAATTTTCAAAAATAACAAAGACCATGACTTTCTTGTTAGAAGTAAAGCTCCCAAGCTCTACAGAAAACATTTGCTTTCTCTTCTACCATTCCTGTTAAATTTTTAAATAAGCTTTACTACTAAGAATTATTTAGTGTGTTTATTTTACTTTATGTATTTGCAGGTGAGTGTTAAATTATGTACCTTTGGTTGATACAAAGATGTTCTGAATCAGGAGTTCAGATGAACTTCCTGGAATTGAGTGTATCTACATTTGGATACCTTTGTATTTGTTTTATTTTTCCCCTGTGTTCCTCTCCATATCCCCCTCCAAAGTCCACATTTTAAAAATCAGATTTATGTAGGGATCTGTGAAAAAAGTACAAAGATTTCATTAAGTTTGTCTTTCAATTTTTCCATTCACAAATTGAGATCTCAATAGATACGTTATGTCTTTGTAGCCTTGGATTTGATTGAATCTAGTCATAGTTCATGTTTCTTTCCTTACCTTTATTACTTGTTTGTCATACTTTCTTCCCTGAAAATAAGTTTCAGGAGGGATCTGGACTGTGTCTTATTTTACTTTCAAGTCTAGGCATCTGGGCCTATGTCTGCCTCAGAAGTATGTGTTGAGTAGGACTGAGTATTAAACACATTCATATAGTTTCTCTGAAGCATCACCCTTGTAACCAACAGAACATTTTGTTGCACCTTTGTTTGAACTTAAATGATTCAATTATCACATTTGTTTGCTAATGTCATCCTATCAATTGCATTTTAGAATTGGATATTTTGAAGAATAGCTTCTCCTTAACAAGACAGAATCCAGAAAAGCAACAATCGGTCTTTACTCAGCTCAGATCTAATATGTTAATTTTGATTTAATTTAATTTTCTTCTGCTTATGGCACTGAAAATTTCAAATGGTTCATTTGGTGCTTAATTATCAGCTAAAAATTTTACCCTATCTACAGAGAAGCCATGCTGCGTCAAAGTGTAGATCATTTATGTGGGCAATTTTTGCTCTTCTCACTGTTTTGGGGCTTTGTGTTATTCAAGAAGAAATGTGGACTCTAATTTGGAGATAGCTGATAGATTTAAAAAAATACTTCTATGTACTTCAAGGCTAAATGCCACGTGCTGACTTCGTGTATCTTTTTATTACTCTATTGTACTGCTTCTTTCTTCTCTGATTTTGATATAAAAGCAACCTAGTCAAGTATTGTGGATACTTTCTTTTTAAAGGGAATTGTGTTCATATCAAGGGGTTTCTGACTCTCCAGCACCAGGGCAGCAAGACTCATTACTTTATTCCTGTGCTGCCACAGTGATATTCCATCTTGTACTCATTACCCCTTGTATATTAGTTTCTTATTGATGCCATAACAAAATGCCACCAGTTTAATGGCTTAGAACAAAAATCATGCATTATCTGTATGTCTGAAGGTCTGTATTCTTTTTTTTTGAATCTTTATTGGCACATTTTATATACACATCATGATCGCCCTCAATATTGAGAATTTGTACCAGTATATGACATGATTTAATTATTTTTTTCCCATTCCCCTCCCCACCCCACAACCCCACCCCCTAAATACATAAGCTTTGTTTCCCTCTTTCTATCACATTTTTTCTCACCCCTCATTACTTACCCTCCACCCCATTTCCCTTTGAATATTTTCTATTTCACAATACCCATCATACCTGCTAGAACTCATTTACATCTTCAGTTTCTGAAAGAGAAAAGCCATGATATTTACACATCTGTGACCTATTTACCCCTATTTTTTTTTTTGAGGTGGGTTCTTTTTTCTTTTGAGACTGCTAGTGTTCCTTGGTTTATGACCTTTTTGATCTTCAAGGCCAGCAGTGGAGGTTGAATTCTTCTCTCATTGTAACACTCTGATGTCTTCTTGTGCCCTTTCTGCTACTCTTAAGGATTCTCATGGTTATGTTGGATCCACCTGAATAATCTAGGACAATTTTCCCATGTCATCTTCTTGTGTCCCATTTTGCTGCTTTTAAAGATTATGATTAGATTGGAGCCTCTTGTATAATCCAGGACAATATCCTCATTTTAAGTTCAACTGCTTAGCAAATTTAATTCTCTCTTACCATGTCATGTAACATATGGATTCTAGAGATAAGACAGTGATGTCTTTGTAGAGGGTGCATTATTCATTCTAACTCTTACGTATTTATCTTCTCACTCCTTAGCCACAGTGTCCTTTACTCATTCAGTTGCTATGTTTCATTTATTTCGTCATGTGCGTGTGTCACATCGATATGCGAAGGGAAGGCACCGGGAAAACCTCTTTAAAAACACTAGTTGCTTTAATCCTAATAAGAACTCTGTAAGGTTGCTCTGAGTTTTGTACTATTTTCATGGGGCACACAGAAAATGATGATTTATCTAACTTGTTCCTGAGCAACCAATATAGTCATTTATTAAGCATAACTTTTACTTATGATTGAGAGAATAAAGCTTATAGAGATAACTGGGAGGAGAATACCTTTGATAAGACAGGTATAATTACCTTCATCTATCAGATTGGATTTGAAAGTTTGCTAGACTTGCCCAGAATCAGAGAGTTGGTGGTTGATAGGTGCAACACGAGCACTGAGGATCTTGTATATGATACTCTCTTGCTTGGTGAGTACAGATCTGGTTGAGCACTGCCGCTACTCTTTCTCTTTGCTATTGATTAGTTACTTTTAAACATAGTAAGTGATCATGTTGCATTTTGGCATATATTTTTAATTTATTCTCTCTTCTGTGGTACACAGTGCTGTACAGTGACCCTGAGCTATCCTCTACAACAAAGAAGTCTGTATTTCAAGTTTCTTCTTTTGATGTCAGTTTCACAGTGGTTGTCGCTGTTTAATGAAGGTCACCGCTTGTGCACAGTGTCGAGCTTTTGGAATGCCAGCCCACGAATCACTGTGATGAGCTGTTGATGAGGTATTATATGAATGTCTGTTTTGCTCATAGATAAATGAGAAATCTGCAACACCATCTTTTGCCCTTCACCCTTATTATTTCCTTGCCCACATATAAATAATAAAGACATAATAAGGAATACTTTTCAACTGAGAGGATCAGGCATCAAAAAACATAATAGAATATGTTCATATTTTTCTAGTAAAGTTACCTTCAAGATTTTTTCCCTTTGTTCAGTTTATTGGTATATTTTAGAATACACTGTGATCACATTGATCGTGGAGAATTTGTACCTGTACACGATACATCTTGAGTCTCATTTTTTCCCATTCCTCTGCCCTCCCTTCAACCCCCACTCCTTTATATACATAAGCTTTGTTTCTATTTTTCAAGTATTTTTTGTTTTGTTTTTGAGGAAACATTTGGGTTAGTAGTAATCTCACTGCACAGCACTGAGTAAGTCAGCATTTGGGAAACATACTGGGATGTGAGGCTCTGAGAACATTCTACTCTTTGTTTTGTTTTGAGATCTATTTGCATTGGATTAGGCAGCATGCAGTAGGAATCTTTATTAAAATGAGGTCATACTGCCATGCTTTTCATAAGGCTACCATCAGTTCTTGAGAAATGACATTACTTAGAAAACAAAATATAGCCTCAAGCAATTTACCTTAAATATTCCTGCTCGTAGTTTGAGGATTTTTTTTGTAACAAGTTAGATGGCTTTTTCTAAAGCAAGTTTGTCTTAGTGACTAGATTAATTTTTAAGTGTATATGCCTATATCTAGTGTCCAATATTATTTATTGAAATACTATGAAGATTTTATTTTGCTAATAGCTTTTAAAAACATTATGTATGCAAGAATTTTATTTGGCCAGTGGAATTCTTTTCTGTCGTAAACACATTTACTCTTTACCTTTTCTACTGTTGGGTTTATGTGTCCTACAGAGCAATGTTATACCGTATTATTCACTTGCATCCAGTATGGCAAGAATAATTTGACTTTTTTTATCTGTTCTGAAGTTCTTCCTTGGAATCTGTTGTACTTGTGACCATACTAAATATTACATTAAAATTAGAAAGTCAAGAAATCCAGATGTTGTAATTTCATATTTATGTATTCTTTCTATAGAACTGAACAGTTGCTAAAACTTGGGTATGTTTAGCACTGACTGAGGCCCATTAAATTTGGGCCAAGGATCTGTCTGTAAGGCAGACATTCTTTTAGATGGCCTCCAGTCATTCCATCCTCTTGCTATTATGGGTCTTTTACGATCTACGTCCTTGAGTAACTTTCTTCTAATGCAGACTGTAGTTACAATAAAGAGATGCTACTTTAATGATTAAGTTATAAGAGATCAAGACTTGTATCTTTGTGTTTTGATGAAGTAAGCTATCTCACTGAAAGAGAGAAAAGAACTGATGGCCATGTGCATCTAACAAACAGTAAGAAATAACATTCTACCTAAGCTTGACAATGTCCTCGCTCATTTTGAGGCTACAGAAAAGATGTAGGTCTCGTTGACACTTTCAGTGTGGCTTTAGAGACCCTGAAGCAGAGGACTCAGGTACGCTCTTTCCAGATTTGTGATTCATAGGAACTATGAAATTAAGAATCCTGGATTGTTTCAAGAGGCCAAGTTTTGTGATGATTAGTTACACAGAAATGGATTATGGTTGCAACTTTCTTACCTAGAGTGACCAGAGCTATCATGACGCTTAGGGTGGAGTTGTCAACCAGAGTATATTAGAGTTGACCCCCTCCTCCTATTCACATTTATGCTTCACTCTGGTCTTTTACCTCACTTACTACTCAACCCTGATAAGATTAGCATTGTTTTCTTAGTCCTTGTTTGGAAAATTAATTTCATTCTTGAGACCAAACACTTGGTAAAAGCACCCCTGTGTATATATTCCAACATTAGAATTTGAGAAAATATTAAAATTTTATGATGTAGAATGACCTCACCTTTGTATAATGAGTTCCTTTTTCTTACTGGTCCTCAGCTAATTAATAAAATTAATAATATAATTTGAAAGATGCTGAGAGGTGATGCCATCTTGTTTTGCCATAAATTCAGAGGGACATAATAATATGCAATAATGTCTTCTCTGTGTAGGAAAAACTCTCCTCTTACCTTTTAACTCATTCTGCTATTTGTCTTTCTCCAATAATTTTTGAGATCCCACTTAACCATGTAGGTACTTTACCTGACTTCCATCCTACTCTTTGCTTCTCTTACTTTTATTAGACTGGATACTCCTACAGGTGCTTCCTGTTCTAGCATATTCTGTGGGGTTATGGTTTAGTTATCAGGATTTAGTTGAAGCCAGTAGACATCATGGTAATTAAAGAGCCTGGATCCTCTATCTCTAGTACCTACTACATTCTGTCATAAAGTGGGCATTCAATAAGGAGATAAATAACAATAAATGCTGATAGCACACAATCAGAGAATTCTTACTAGTGGTATCAGCAAAATAGAAAGGAGGTACCCTAGGAACTATCTATGTCATGCAAAACCACTAGCACTTGCCTCTCTGCAGTTTATAGCAACACTCTACTGGAAAACTGAAGGATGTTGAATATAGATTCTGCAAAAGAGAAGGCCATCTAGGGAGGTGTAACACTGAAAATCCATTAGAGTCAAATTGAGGACCCATTATTGTAGTTCCAATTACTCTGCATCAGGAGGTGTTGGCTATTCACATAAAACTGAGAGCCATGGTTGTATCATATTTAGAGGGTCTAGGGGAATCTATCTCAAACTATTTCAGTATTTGAAACAGTACTAATCAATGCTTAACTATGTGAGATGAAACATAACTCTGGTTGTGACATAAATGGCAAATATGCTTTCCATAGCATTTTTCCAAAGATCTGTTTGTCAAGGTTACTGGAACTAACATGTTATTTGTAGAACTAATGAAAACATTTGCCTAGAAGAGTGTTGTGAAAGCCTCTAACCAAAGGACTTGAACTTGTCTGCATGAAGACTTCAGGTATCTACTTTGTAACCTAGGGAACCAGCATTCAGTGCTCTTTGAGTAACTGAGCTTCTAAAAGTCCCACCATATCTCAGAGCTGAGAATATATGTCAGAGGCATTGCACCTGCCTGGCAAGTGCAAGGTCCTGAGTTTTATTTAAATTATTTAATAAGTAAATATTTTTAAAAATTTCATGTCTACTGACTAGTTATAACTGATTGGTTATAACCTAAATGCCACACTCCCCCAAACTAAAATTCATAATAAAAGTAAAAACTGATTTCACATGTAATTCAATGTTTGATTCTTAATTCTTTTTTTAATTTGTAGTAATCTAAAAATATAAGTATACTTTCTGGGTAACATTTTCTGAGTATCAATGGATCTTGATTTGCTGCATTAAAATTAAAAACTGAAATAATATTTTAAGATTTTAAGTTTTTTTTCCAGAAATTGAAATGAATCAGTTGCAGCAAATGTATTTATTTTGTATATGTTTTTAAAGCACTTATAAGAAGTTATTGTGGTTCGTTGTTTGTAGAGTTGGTTTTGTTTTGGTTTTGAATCATATTTTCTCTTAAGGTGGCGTAACTCAGTGAAAGAGTGTGTCTTGGCCTGAACCAGGCCCTCGGTTCTGTATCAAGGCAAAAACCAAGAAAAGTCTTCCAAATCATTTTCTGTATTTATGTTTATTTCTCTCCCTTTCTGAACAATTCTGTCCAAAAAAATGTTCCATATTATTATGAAAAAATTAAATTGTTGCACATCAGCACCTCTCGAAAAGGAAATGTCTACTAGGCATGAGGATTGAGAGTATGAGGATTTATGCAACTTGTGGAAGGATATTTATGGTATGGCTTGGTGTGTTAGCTTCCCAGTCATCTTTCTTTAAAGCAAGTTCATTTTTCAAATGTTTGTTATTGACTTTCATTGCAATAGAAGGCAAAAATTTGAACCACTTTCTTTAATTTGGTTCAGCAAAAATAAGAAAAAGAGATTTATTTTTTACAAAGAAAATATGGTTGAAATGTTAATGCCAAGACCATTAAGGTCTTTATTAAACTTTACTAAAAAGTTTGTAGAGCAGAAACTTACAGAAATCTATTTGCATGCAAAATAAATAATATTGTTGATATAAATGTTAAATAGAGTGCTCTTGTGGGATATAGGAAATTAAGAAAGTATTTATTTCAAAGGGAATCATGTAATCATAGTTCCATGGTAGTTGAAGTAAAAATGAAATCCTGTCTCTGTAGTTATTTTTTTTTTTTTTTTTGCTTTTTGGAAACAGGGTCTTGCTTTGTAGTTCAGGCTGGCCCTGAGCTCACTATGGTGCCCAGGCAAGCCGCCGCGAACTCAGCAATCCTCCTGTCTCTGCCTCCCGAGTGCTGGGATTACAGGCGTGAGCCACCACGCCCAGCATTGTGTCTCTGTAGTTATTAACTAAGTTGCTGCAACAAATCTTTGTTCTTCTGAGGGGCATAGCCAAGCGTTTGACTAGAACGCCTTGCAGAGTCCTAAATGTAGACTCCAAATCTGTAGCAACCCAAGTAAATCACAAAATTTACTTGCTTGGCTTAGATGATCTTTTCTTGTTCTTGTTATCATTGATATGAATCTTGTAGCTACATTAAATCAGACCATTGAAATTGGAAATAAATCCAATTTTTGCCTCTTATTTTTCATCATGCTCACAACAGATGTTGAGACTTGAAAAGGTCTGAGCTGAACATGTCTCTGGTTCCAAGTTAAGTACAGAAAAGCCAGCTTACACGTTATCGTCACGGTCTGTCCTCTCATAAATCCTGCAGTGTTTGGTGTGCGATGATTCTGCCTGTGTTGATCAAACCTGCTTATAAATCTGGCTTTGTGAGAAGTCACATTGGAAAGTCTTGGCATAATGTTTGTCTGTGAAGCATAGGAAAAGGTCTTCTCAAGCAGAAATATCATTTATCTGAAAGATATGTTTCCAGAATTAGAGCTGGTAAAATGTGAGATCTCTAACTAAACTTAGATGTTCATTTTGCCTTCTGTATAAAGTGCTGGCTGGTCTGTTCAAAATAGATAAGAAAAAAATTGGCACTAAACAACTATAGGTGATAATGAACCTTTTATTTTACCTGGTTGTTATTTTGGCTTTTCTTACTTCGTGTGTATATAATAATGAAATTGAAAATCCATAGAGGGTGTTGTGACAGCTGCTCATGTATTCCCTCCGTGTGGCATGATGAAGAGAGACTTTGCAGGCTTCTAACACTATTAAAAATCAATTTATCAGTTGCAATGTTTCCTGGGTCTCAGAAACATGCCTCACTGCTTCCTCTCTATCTAGTTTCATCTTGAAATTTGTTTCTCAACTTAAATATTTCAGAAATTACATTACTTCTGAAAATTATTAAAAGAAAAACTGGGAAGATTTTCTTTTTTAAGCAATGTGAAGATATTACTTCCTTTCAGTTTTAACCTTTTTCATTTAAAAGCATATTTTCATTCATTTCTGTACTTTTCTCTTTCCATGGGTTAGGGAGAAAATTAAGTTTTTTGGTTAAAGGCCAAGTGGGGTTAAGAGTAATAAGTGAAAGATAATGAACTGTGGAAACAGTGACTATCATCTTGTATGTTTTTTAGTTATATGACTAAGAACTGGAAAGCACCATATAATGTATAATTTTTAACATTATTCATATTTTTATTAAAATGAGATTTTATAAAATAAAACAGTTGACCTTTTCAATCACATTGTTTAGAGAGTAGTCTAACTAGAACAACATTCAGGATAATGCAAGAAATCAAACTGATAAATACTGAAAGTCTGTATCTTCTATATTTTTACAACTAACATTTATTACCTCACTCACTGTAATTACATAGGAGAAAACAGAGCTATGAAAAGAAAATATAAGGCAAATTTATCATCATTTGTAGATGGTGTAATTAAATATCTGAAATCTCCTGAAGGATCAATTATCTCACCACTAAAAAAATGACAATTCAGTAAGCTGGGTGGATACAAATTAATAGAAAATTAATACTATTGAAATTTATAGTATCAGCATAATTTTGAGAATAAAATGATAGGAGATCTAATAGCTGCAAAGCAGTAAAGGAAATATGACAGATCTAGAGGAATAAAACCTAAAATACACTTTAAAGTTTTTGAATTAAAATAGAGGCTTTACTTGGGCAGGAATACTCAATATTTTGAGGAGGGCAATTCTCCATAAATTAATCTATAAATTCAGTGCCTTTCAAATACATACAATTGTTAATAGGATGGTGTATAAGCTACATATTGCTGCATAAAAATTAACTAAGACTAGAGAAACTTTTTTTTTTGGTGGTACCAGGAATTGAACTCAGTTCTTGTGCTTTGGAAGCAGGTACAGCACCACTGAGCTATATCCTCAACCTTTAAAAATGAACTAGAACCTAAGGACAATAGATGTCTCTCACTTCATGTCTCTGTTTTCTGCATGTCAGGGCCTTTGGAGCTTCATAGTGGATGGCTCTGGATTTGAATTCCCTTCTAAGCTTGCAGCGAGGCCTGCTGTCATTCAGAGGTTTGAGGTGGGCTGGAAGACTTTTGCTTCCAAGATGGTTTGCTATTGATGGTTGTTTTCAGCAGGCATTAGTTCCTTCCCTGTGGCCTCCAGAAGTGTCTTCACACTGTGGTGGTTGGCTTCCTCTTGGATGAGTGACCCAAAGGAGAGAGTGTTGGCAGCAGACATATCTTTTATAATCTTCCATTGTGTGTCACACACCATCACTTCTGCAGCATCCTACTGGTTTCACAAGTCAGTCCTATTTACTGCGAGAGGAGACCACCCAGGGGCACGAATTCAAGGATTTGCAGGTCATTGGTTGAGCAGCTTACAGGCTGCTATCACAGAAAGTTTGAAAATTATCAAATCAATCCTGATGTCGACAGAGAGAAATAAAAATCTGAAAATAGCCTGAAAAACTTTCTGAAAAGAAAAATCTGACACTTACTAAATATTCACTCTGTACAGTTGTATCAATTGGTGGTAAATTGTATCAATTGTGCCTCCTAACACCTCATAGGGCAATTGTTGCTAGTACCCTCATCCCAGATAAGACAGTGGAAACACAGAGAGATTTAAATAATACAGCAAAGGTCCCACAGGAAGTAGTAGAGCCAGCATTTGAAAATACTAATTTTAAAGAGATACAGTGTCTATGACACTGTGACACCACTATGTATATAAACTATCCCTTTTGTTATTGTTTTATACTTTTATTACTATGTTTGCCATACAAAATTAATATACACATTGTTGGGAGTTCATACATATGCTTACAGTAACTTAGTTCTTTTTACTTCCCCTCTCCCTCCACCAGTTCCTTTACCCTGCCTGAGAGACAAACTTATGGAATCAAGTACATTAAAATTCATGTGAGAGTTTAGCTTAGAATATAAGTTGCTATTCAAATTAGTGAGGGCCATTAAATATATTGTGACTCTTTAGAGTAATCATTTGGGAAAAATGGAGTTAGAGTAGTAATTCTTATTCTAAGTGGAAATGAATAAAACAATATAAAGTAAAAATACAACTGCATGTGAATATTAGAAGATAATGTCACACAGACTTTTTAAAAATATGGTAACAATCGGGGAGAAACTTTCCAACTAATAAGTCATATAGAAGGACAATGATCAATTTGACTACATATGGAAAATAAACAATCAAAAGATAAATGACAAAGAGGACAGATATATTTTATTCAGTGAAATTGTTTTCCTAATGTATAAAGAGTTCTTCAAAGAAAGTAATATAATTTGATAAAATTCACAGAGGCAGATATTGGCAAAAATATAAAGAATTTATAAACATAAAAGGTGTTCAATCTAATATTTAAAGAAATTAGATTTAATTTTCACCTGTCCTATTGGAATATATCAGAGATTAAAATTTTGGCTATTTCAGTGTTATCAAGTGTATAGGAAGAGATAACTCTCATATCCTATGGACAAAATCTCTCAAAATAAAATATACATATGCCCTGATCTTCTGACCCAGAAATTCTACTATTAAATATTTCTTCTAGATGAGTAGTGCCACAAGAACCCAAAGATATATGTTCAGTTAAAACTGCACTATTTAGGGGAAAGTAATGAGGGGAAAGAATATGATTTGAAAAGAAAAAGAAAGTGCATGTATATAGGGGGTGTGAGGTTGTAGGGTAGGTAGGGATATGGGTAAAAATAAGAATTAATTCATGTTATATATTGGTGCAACCTCCCTAATGTTGAGTGTGACTGTGAGCTGTATATTAAATGTACCAATAAAGAATTCAATTTGAAAAACTGCACTATTGTTTGAATTAATAAAAAGCAAGTGTCTTAGTTACTTTTCTCATTGCTGAAATGAAATACACAAAGTTAATGGAGGAAAGGTTTTTTTTTTTTGAGGCAGGGTCTTGCTTTGTACTTCAGGCTGACCCTGAACTCACTATGTAGCCCACGCAAGCTTCAAACTCACAGCGATCCTCCTGCCTCTGCCTGCCGAGTGCTGGGATGACAGGCGTGAGCCACCACACCAAGCACTGTGGTATGTGGTACCAAGGATTGAATTTGGGATTCGTGCTTGCCAAGTGACCCCAGAACCACTGAACTAAATCCCTGGCTGGGGAGAACTTTTCTTAAGTTTACAGTGTGTATAGGTTTCAGTCCATAATTGGTTGGCTCCCAGGCAGTGTAACACGGCAGGAGACTTCAGCAGCTCCTTTCTGCCCTTTTTATAGTCATATAAGCTACCATGACTAGGACAGTGCCAAACCAGTCAGTGGACTGGCTTAGTAATCATACACCCTTAACCCCAGCATCATGCACTGTAGATTCGGCCATCTCTGCAAAAGCCCCACCTATAACCATAAGAGGCTTTGAGGGACATCTAGACACAAACCATAACAATAAACTATGAATTAAAACTGTCAATTATGGCGCAACTGCACAGTAAAATACTACACATACCGAAAGGCACGTTGACAAGGGTGTGCTGACAGAAGTTACTCAGATCCCTCGGGGAACACTCGAACACAGAACCCTGGTTATTGCGCATTATCTCGTGAAAAACAAGCATTAGTGAACGATTGGCTCACGTTTATTTTTATGAATTTAGGGTTTCTGAAAAGAAACTCAGAAGGTACGAAGAGAAAGCCATTTTGAGTAGTGAAATTGGGAGTCTTGAGTAGGAAAAATATTATATTTCCTTTTGTGTTTTGTGACTTTGGTTTTTTAATATGGGTTCATATTATTTATAATACTAATTAATGGACAAATGATTTAATTTGTGATAGGGTATAGCTTTACTCTATGTGATATAAAATTTCAAAGTTATGTCTGGTACTTCTGAAACATGACTGTTAATGGTTATTAGTTAGAAAAAGCAAATGATAACACTTGTTATTCATACAGTGTGTAATGCATAGGTTGTGAAGTTCTTTTTTTTTGCTTTTTGAGACAGGGTCTCGCTTTGTAGTTCAGGCTGGCCCTGAGCTCACTATGGTGCCCGGGCAAGCCGCCGCGAACTCAGCAGTCCTCCTGTCTCTGCCTCCCGAGTGTTGGATTACAGGCGTGAGCCACCATGTCCGGCATTGTGGTATGCGGTGTTGATTGTTGGTGGGCTTGAGTCTCCACGCCCAGCATTATAAGTGGTTACCGGGGATCGAACTCAGGACCTTGGGCTTGCAAGGCAGGCGCCAGAACCACTGAGCTAACCCTCCGGCCCATGAAGTTCTTAATTATAATGTTTAATTCCATTTTACTTTTAACTAGTAGTTTAATTAAAGTAGCCCTGAATTAAACCTCAATAAATTGAATTAAATAACCACATGCTATTATATGTACAAACATGCGGTGTTTCAGCATTTCCAAGTGTATTATCTCATATTATTTGGATTCCAGTTCCCATGAAATGAACAATAGTTTCTTCCTTTCCCTAAATCTTGTAAAAATCCATTGACAATGAAAGCCTATCAAATAATTTTAAGCAACTAAACCATACAACCAACGTAAGAATGTGTTCATTTCTAGGAGTTGAAATTAATTAAATATAGCTACCCTGATTTGGACAATTTGAGCATCCAAAAATAATTGTGATAACAGATTTAAAAATATTTGATGAAGAGCAAAATCTCAAGTGATTTGTAAAGCCTCTATTTTTGATGCTCCCCCCCACAATAAATAGTAACTAATGGAGAATAAAAGGACCATGTTGCAAACCTTCAATAATTGAAGAGAAAAAGGTTGTCAGTAGATACTAAACTTCTTGGAAGAAAGATGGTGGGGAAGAGAATACCTGTAAGGTTCCAGAGTTCCAATCACCAATTATCTATCTATCTATTCGAAAGTGGTAGGTTCGCCATATCAGTGTGACTCACTGGCAATGAGACCACTTTATATTATGCGTCTTTGGACGGATGTAGTCTCACCTAGGTAATATTCTTGCCAAATGTGGTAAATGCAATCAGATCAGAGGAAACACTATAGAAAGTGAAACAGACAGCTGGCTTGAATTTTTTTTTGGGTGTGTGGTACCAGGGATTGAACTTGGGCCCTTGTGTATCCAAGGTTGGCACGGTACCACTTGTGCTAAATCCCCAGCCCTGGCTTGAATTTTTAAGAAAATTAACATCATGAAACAAATATAGCAAAAGAAATGTTTAAAGAATTATGAAACAACAACGTGGAATATTGGAAATAGTGTAAACCACTCATGTGTACTTACTGTTTTTCTTGTATTTACAAAATTTCAAACCTAGAAACTATTACAGTAAATATTGATGCACTTTTACCTAGAATAGTCAATTATTATTTTGCCACATTTGGATTTGTTCTCTTTCTCTCCATATAGGTATGTATAAAACATACATTCTTCCTTACTTAATCATTGGAACATTAATTGTGGCATGATATTCGCCACTAAATACATGATAAGCAGTAATCTCTAAAACTGTTTATGCAATTTAGCAAGTATGCATCTTCTAGAGCAAAGATAGTTTCCAAAAATATTAAAGAAAGTAATAATAATTCAATAAATACTATCACGTATAGCAACCCATTGTTCCAATTGTTCTCAAACTCCAAAATGCCTTTACTTTTCTTTCCTTTCTGTTTTTTAATCCAGTATGTCTTTTATGTATTGCATGTTGTTGTAATTAGAAAGTCCATGTTGATGACTCCACCTTCGCTTTAAAGAACAATTACAATGTTTAGAGGACTATGTTTGGAAAAACCTAACTAGACAAACTCACTAGGATTCTACTTTTTACTAGAAACAAAATTTTGATTTGCAATGTGAATAAACATGCTCTTAAGAGCCTTACCCATGGTCATCTTTTCTTCAGACTACTGTCATGGGACTGTATGTCCTCCCAAACTCACTGGTGGTAAGGGTATTGATTAGCTCATCATAAGACATACTTGCTTTAAAAATGGTTGAATGGGATTCCTGTGTAGAAATCTTGAAACCTAACCACAGAGGGAATCCCTAACCAGTACACTTTAAAAAACCTTAGTTCCTCATTAGAGCTTTCCTTTTATTTATTGGCCTTAACAGAATGTAGTTCCCATACCCTCATATTCAATATTGCCTGGGGAGCTATCTGCAGATTCCGGGGAATCACATAATTTGGAATGGCCTAGGAATCTGTTTGTACAACTCAGAGAGGGTTGTGAAGAAAAGAGGTGCAGCGTCACACAGATCCTGAAGTTAACCATAGCACTGATCTGAATGTGCCTGGCACACTAAAAGACTCCAGACTATTTGACCTAGTTAGGTAAAACAGCAGAAAATGGTTTACTGGCTCTGAAGATAGCAAGCTGCACACCGGTTCTGTGTGTTAGGAGCCTCCAGCAGTGGTGATAGAATCTGTCCACTCTGGACAGAGAAGACTGGTAGAAGAACCATTCGGCAGGAAAACATGTGTGGGCCAGGAGGGTGGGGGCTCAATGTTATGCTCTGGCCACCCTGGTCCCACTGTGGGAAGTACTGTAAGACTCAGGGCACATCTTGGAGTTTCTCAGTTTAATCATCTAGATAGAAAATGAAGACATGCTTCAGGAGGACGGGGCAGAGATGATAGGGACACTGTGCCATGCTAGCTCGGGGATGCTACCAGCGGGAGGCAGGGTCTGGAAGAGTAGGAAGGAGACCTGCCACTGGAGTGGGCATTTGGACAGTCGGGGAAGAGTGTCAGTAGTGGTCTGAAGTGGTGGTTAAAGACAGAATGAGGTTAAGAGAGACCCCACTTTGTAGGAAGGGTGCAAAAGGACTTCAAGGTGCCACACCACCTCAGCCAGCCGGACTCCCCTGATGTTTTATAGGAGCTACTGACAAAATATGGTGACATTTCGTACTCAGTGGCCCTTTTCTTGTGGTACAGGACAAATGTGACCACCTGAAATCCCTCCAGGTCTTTGGGAAAGATTGTGCTTTCCAGCTGGTTGTGGAAAAGAAGCAGAGGGACAAGGGAAGTCTCTGTTATGTATGACAAGCAGGCTGAGCCAGAGAAAGGTGCTTAAAAAATTCTAGTCACACTATGAGAAGACCTGTGACTGTCGGGCTAGGCTTCCACTGAGGCCAAGTAGGCTTAGAAGCTGGGCGACCATCGCTGTGAAGAGCTTCAGTGAGATCGAAAGGCAGGAAGCACTGTGGTTGTTTTGAAATTCTGAACAAACAGACACTATCCTGATTTATAAAGTTTCTGTATTATTACAAAAATGTAAGAGGTGGTAAAGAGACACTTATATACCAGATATTTGTAAGTGCTTAACCAGAAGACTGAGAACTGAAACTCACCAGAATATTAGCTAAATGAATGTAAAGATATTAATAATTAGGCTACTAATGGAAAACAAATTGATTATATTAGTGTAGAGAGTGCTTTGGTATACATGAGTTGGTTTGGTGTACCCTGGAGTGGGAAGAGCATATTTTATTCTTACAATGCAAATGAAATTATCCAAACTAGTGGGAGCCTGTGCCTCACCATGGAGACCAACATCCCCCTCACCTGACTCCTTAGTCACGGCTCTGCTAATCCCTCTATAACAAATGTTTTGACTCTTTTTAAATGACTTTCTTTATTTCCTTTTATTCTGAATAATGTGTAGTAGAAAAAAATGTGAGGAGTTTATAAATGTCTTTAAGGGGCTAATAAGCCTTCGTTTTCTCATGTCTAAGTTAAGATCCTACTTTGCATCATTTTAAAGGGACATGTACCTGGACTTTTCCCATCTGACAGACTCTACTTGCAAACAACAAAAGAGTGTGTCACCCATATCCAGACATGCTATGACCTAGCCTGAGGTCCTTGTTGGATGGAGGTGAGTTTTTTGCTTTGGGAAGAGGTTAGATTAGGTAACCTTTTAAGATCTGATTGCTAAGATTCCATCAGAGATGGTTACAAGTGAAAAACCAATGAGCCAACCAAACAACATGAAAGTATGGGCTTTCCAGGGTCAAAGCAAATGGTGTTTAAGGCCACCTCCTTGGCTCAGTAGAGATGCTTTCATGTAGACTTTCAGGGTCTCGCTGCTCTTTTCTTTTTTGCTTTTGGTACCGGGTATTAAATTCAGGCTCTCATGTTTCCAAGGTGAACGCTAAATCCCTAGTCTTGCTGCTCTTGTTTGCCAAACATCCTAAGTTTATTTTTTCTGATTTTCTAGGTCAGTGGTTTTCAAAGTGTGGTTCGCAGACTAAGAGCTCCAGTATCATCTGGGAAACTTATTAAAAGTGCAAATGCATAAAAAAACAACAACTTTAGGAGTGGGCCTGGGAATGTGACTGGACAAAGCCCTCCGAGTAATCCTGAAGCAGCCTACGCTGAGCACTACTGTGCTAAGGGAGAGGTGTGTGTTAAATTTCTTGGAAGTGTATTATTACAGAGAAGCAAACTAAAAACAAGGAAATGGAGTGGGAGGATCATTTCATGTCAAAATTACCTGCAGAACCCATAGTACTGCTGTTATAATGCACTAAGGATAGTGATTTTAATGAATGAAAGTTTTACAAAAGTTTCTAAAAATTGCTAAAAGTCATTCTTATGAATCTAATTTGATTACAAAAAATGTAGTTGCTAGGTTTGATCAGTATGTTAGGCATTTTAGATAAGATAGGCCAGACTACTGTAATGAATTGACCCAAATGCAATAAAACTTTATCTCTGGCTTGTTTAACAGTTAAGGGGGTTTTTCCTGCTGAAAGGAAGCTTTTCCATGAGCGATTCAGGAACTGACATCCCCTATTTTGTGTATTCATGGTCATCACTAGTGTTCTCTTATTATTTGTATATCATAAATGGAAGGGAAAGAGAGCCGGGAAGAGAAACATCTATTTATTCAAATGCTAATGTCACAGGCATTCATTCAAGAGAAACTCAGATGTTCATGGACAAACTGGCACATGAATGTTCTTAGTAGTTTATTACAGCTAAAACCAGAACAGAACCCAGAAAGCCTGTGATGAGTTAAGAGTTAAACAAATTGTAATATAACCATACTATGGACTGCCACTCAGCAGTAAAAAACGAATACTGATATATATATATATATATATAACAAGTTTGATGAATCTTAAAGACATTCTGCCGAATGAAAAAAGTCAGTTTTAAAAGATACCATGCAATTCTATCTATAAGACATTCTTGAAATTAAAATATTATAGAAATGGCTAATAGATTTGTGATTGGTGGAGTTAGGGGATGAAAGCAAGAGGTTATGATTATAAAAGTATGGGATGAATAGCTAAAGAAAGTGCGGTATTTACACACAGTGGAGTATTACTGTGCCATATGGAAGATAAACTGGAGTCACTTGTAGGAAAACGGATGTACCTTGAGACATAACATTAAGTGAAATAAATCAGATATACAAGCTTAAATATCACAAAGTTTCTCTTATATGGGAAACCCAAAATATATATAAAGAACAAAAAAAATAGAAAATAGGAAGTAGGGAGATAGATCTTTCTAAGTGGGAAGAGAGATAGAGGGAAGGGAGGCAGTGGAGAGAGAGAGAATGAAAAAGAAATTAAAATGTGTTACTTACATGGACCAACACCACATAAGGTATGTAAACATTGTGTACTACACAAAGCAGTAATAAAAAATAAAGATATGGGATGAATGACAGGATAGTTGTGTCTGGATTGGGATGGCAATCAAGACACACAAATATATATGGGATAAAATGAATAAAACTACATATGCACAAGTGATTGTAAATCTCAATATGATGTATGGATTGTAGAGATCTTAACTTCCAGGTTTTAATATTATAATTATGCAGAATGCTTCCAAGGGAGTAATTGGAGGGTCCATGCAATTATCTGTGTATGTGTCTGTGTGTTATCTATCTGTCTATCTACCTATCTACCTTTCTGTGAATTTATAATTATTTCAAAATTTACAAAAAAGAAACATTCTGAGAACTGACACATATTCCCTCAGACTTCACCAATAGGCACTAATTGTGTGGTCACATGTGGTTGCATGAACCTTGAGAAAAGTAGAAGAGAAGGTTTTTGCACTGTATTGGTTTGTTTTCTGTTACTAAAACAAAATACCTGAGATGAATATTTTGTAACAAAAGAGGTTAATACATAGTTTTGAAAGCTGACAGTTGAAGATGAGGCCTTCCCATCTCTTTGGTCTCTATTAAGGTACTCCCTTCACTGCATGGCAGCCTGGCAAGGAACAGGAAGAGAAATGGCCACAGGCTTGTGGGCATGGCCTCATTCTGTAACAGCTGAGGGCCATGGAGAGTGGAGGTCCTCATCAGTCCCTTTCAAGGTCTCCTTACTCTCCAGCAGGCCCCACTTAGAGCCTCCGGTGAATCAATTCCTCTGCATTAAACCCAGGTATTCATGCCAACCTCTACTCCATCCTTTCATTTTTCTTGTATAGCCCTGTCATTTGTGGACAATTATGTGGATTCATTTATCCAATAGCAGCAGTCAGCCTTTCTGGGATAAAAAGAAAATAAATGTGCTCTTTTGAGAACATATGAGTTGTTACAATTAAAAAAGAGAGAATGGAAGAGACAACAGAGTAGAATGTTTTTAAACATGGTTAAAGATGAAAGGAAAAGGAAGCTAAGGGAAAAGGGGGGGATAAAGTCCTTGCCTTTGTATGTTTTCTATTCATCAAATAGAACATCTCAATAAATATTATTTAGTCAATTTTTGGGAAGGAAATTAGTGACTACTGTTACTTCCTTTTCTCTTTGGCATTAGTGTTAAAAACCATAACAAATGAAAGACAAAAATTCTGCCTTCTTAAAAAACTTAAACATTGGGCCAGAGATTTAGCTCAGTGGTTCCTGCGCCTGCCTCACAAGTGCAAGGTCCTAAGTTCGATCCCTGGTAACCACATACAATGCTGGGCGTGGTGACTCACACCCACCAGCCATCAATACCACATACTACAGTGCCCGGCATGGTGGTTCACGCCTGTCATCCCAGCACTCGGAGGCAGAAGCAGGAGGATTGCTGAGTTCCAGGCTTACCTGGGCTACAGGGCCAGCCTGAACTACAAGTGAGACCCTGTCTCAAAAAAAAAAAAAAAAAAAAAACCCAAAAAAAAAAAAAAAAAAAAAAAAAAAACCCAAAACAAAAAACAACAACTTAAACAATTTTTATTCTGGTAATTACTGAATTAATTAAATGAGTAAAGAATTTATTTAACTCAAATTCTTGAAGAAAGAAAATTATTAACATTGAATCCATATTTATTAGGATGACTATTTAAAAAGGAAAGAGAAAGATGGGAATGGTGGTGTACACTTGTAATACCAGCTACTGGGAAGGTTGAAGCAAAAGGATCAGAAGTTCAAAGCCAGCCTGGACTACTTAGGGAGACCCTGACTAAAAATAAAAAGTGAAAAATGGCTGATACACAGTTCACTGGTAGAGCACTTGCCTAGCTTGCGTGAGGCCCTGGGTTCAGTCTCCAGGATGGAGAGTCAGGGATAGAAAGAGTAAAAATGTTCAGTGGAAGGATACAAAGAAGGATGTGGTACATACACACAAGGGAATGATACTCAACCTTAAAAACAAATGGAATTTTGATTCACACTACAACAGGGATGGACCTTCCCAATATTATGCTAAGTAAAACCAGACAGGCACAAAAAACTATTGGACAATAGTTACATGATGTACTTAGCTAGTATAGTCAGATTTACAGAAAAATAAATAAATTAGAGATTACAAGGGACTGGAGGAAGAGAGGACCGGGAATTAAAGCTGAATAGGACAGGGCTTCTTTTTGGGACTATTAACCAAGAGGGTGGTTGTGATGATTGTGTTTAATGCCCCTGAACTGCACATTTAAAAGAGTTTGAATGGTTAATTTGTGTTTATGGTCATGATGAAAAGGGGAAGGGAATAATATTGGCAGAAAAATATTTTAAAACTTTAAAGTCACTGGTTGTCTGTGCTTGTCTCAGACATTACACAGGATGATATCAGAACGAGAGAAAGCATAGATTTCCTTTATTTATTAAAAATGTGGTTTTTTTACAAAATGGAGTATTACTCCACCATAAAGAATGACAAGATTGATCCATTTAGGTGCAAATGGAGACATCTGGAGGATATACTAATAAGTGAAATCAATAGATCACAGATAGACAATTCCCGGATCTTCTCTTTGGCATGAACACCTGTAGATGCAAATGAGTTCTAGAAAGTAGGACAGCTTTTAT
>PVIC010027199.1:0-24028 GCA_004025085.1 Thryonomys swinderianus
TGGAACACCAGGAAGGGTGCTGTACTGGGCATCTTGGAGGTGGGTGCCTGAAGTGCCACAGGGCCAGTAGCAGCAGGGATACTCACCCAAGTCCAAATGCAGGCCAACAATTGGGCGAAGGGGCTTGGGTACCACAATGGTTGTGTTGCCAAAGTTGGTAAAATAGACCATGAGGAGAGGTAGTGAGGCCGCTGTGGGCAGCAGCAGCTTATGGCGCCATCGTAGATTCAGGACATCATCCGCGAAGCCCAAGAAAATCATGCAGCAGATAGCAAGGAGGGCACCTATCAGGGCCACAAACTGGGGGAGGCTCAGGCTGGTCACAACTCAAGTTAACTCCCATTCGACCTTTAAGAATGTCCGTCTTTTCTACTCGATCCGCCGCCCTTCCTCCCCAGTCCAAACAACCCCAGTTCTCCCTGGACCCCCCAGGCCCCCGGCAGCTATCCCTACTAACCCACTTACTTCGTGGTGGGGGAATGCCTTACACTGCTCCTCCACAAAGCAGTTCAAGAAGGGGAAGGGGATGAAGCAGAAGAGGATGATAAGAAAAACAGCACCGCTGATGACTCCCTGGGATTCTGGGCTGTGGCCCAGCAGTAAAGGGGGTGGAGAGGGAAGAGGAAATAGGCGTGGTCACTCACTAACTCTGGGATTACTAGTAACCCGAAAGGTCTTCCCAGTAATGGGGGGGGGACACCACTGCTACAGTTTCACCCTCACTCAAGGGTCCTTTTCCCCACCATTCCCCAGTGCTAATTATAATTATGTCCATCATTCCCCAGGGTCCTGGACTTCGGGTTGGACTCGGTTTGGGCGCACCTTTAAGAACCTCGGTACTTGCCCCTGCCCAGCCCACCCTTGCCCCGCTGCCCGGCACACCTGTGTGCCACTGCTCACATTTGCTGCCGGTTGGTTTTGTTGAGGTCTTGGCCACAGAGGTGCGCTGCGATAAAGTGGCCACGGAAGGCCGGGATGAGGGTGAGCGTGGCCACAAATCCCAGCAGCGAGCCGATCAAATTCACGAGCAGCGGAATCGGCACCTCGGGTAAGGCCCACATGGTGACTGGCCGGAGGTCCCACTCCGCAGCTTGCTCAGCTAACCGGCAAGCTGGCAAGCGGTCCCGAGGTTTCCGCAGTAAGGCGTGACCTCTTCCCTAACGCGGAGCCTTCCCGCGCGAGCCGGAACAGAACTCAACAACTCTGACTTGACCCGCCCTCAGGATTCCCTCAGAGAGATTGTAAAGCAATTTGGGCTCTGTATTGCACACCTGCCTACCCACAGCTTCCACCCGGATCTTGAGTAAAAGAACAACATCCCAGAAGGTGACGGCGCCATTTTTAATATGGGCAGTGGAGAGGGCACGGATGTCATTTTTAAGTACATTTTTCTTCGAGCGAAGTATCACGAGAGTTTTGAGAAAGCAAGAAAGAAAAGCACCAAAAGTGGATATCCTCCTAACATCGTATTGAAGAAGTAGAGCCCACAGCGGACTATCCTTTGCCCAGTTCCAAAATGAACGCCTCCTCCTACCACGTGTGTGACACGGTTCTCTGCGGTCCACGTCAGTTTTAGCTCCGTCAACCCGCCCGCAAGTCACATTTAAAGGGCCAGTGCTGGGCGCCTTGGAGCCGGAAAGATAGTTCCTGGAAGCCAAGGGAATGCAGGGTGGGTGACTGGCATGAACGCTGGAGCCACACCTGCTCTTTGTAGGAAACCTATTGCCAACCTAGCTGAAAGACAATTTGAATCTCAGAAACGCAGCTGCAAATCGGATGATATAAATTCTAACACCTCTCCCACCCTTCCTGTTCTGGATCCAGGTATAGGTACTTTTCTCACCATCCATCCCACTCACCTCCTGCCCCCACGCCATCAGCTGGTTGCTAGGCAACTCAGGCAATTCAGAACTTCATTGCTGAAGGAGCAGGACGTGCTTTCAGGTCTCAGATTTAACCTGGGACTTCATCTTGGTTCTTGGATCATTGCACTGTGAAGTACAACAAACAGATGGAGGCTCAAGCGTTGGGAAATGCAGGAGAACCAGACTCCTACTTGGCTTTCTGTGAACCTGCAGATCTCAGGTTTCTTTCTAAACCCTGTTCCCCAGCAAGTAACGGTTTCCCTGCATCTTCATTACCTTTCATTCCCTCATTCCCTCCATTCCTCAGAAAGCAAGTCACCACGAAAGAGTTAGGGAGTTCACTCAACCTACCACTTTGTCCATCATTTCAAGTAGGACATGTTCCAAGACTTATTGGGGTTAACTCTTTTTAGAACAAATATAGTCTTTGTTGTCCTCAAAATCAGATGTAAAATGTCCCTTCTACTTGAATGTGACTCTATTGAACAAGCCATATCTATATATCCTGGTGACCACTCTTCTTCAGCATTCAGGCTTTGAACACCCATCAAGAAAGACACAAAATTTCAGTTGAGCCGAGTTTATTTCTCTCTCTAATTAGTCTGATAATAAACTGGGTCATATCATATCACATATATATATATAATATACATATGTATGTATGTGTATTTGATTCTCTGTGTGTGTGTGCACACGCGCATGCATGTATGAACTCCCTGGAAGCAGGTGTTTTACTTTCTGTGAAATGTTCTCATGGGAATAAGGACACAAGATATCTGTGTGGCATCATCAGAAATAATGAATTTACATATGGAAAAGCTATAGAGGCAATAGGTGCATGTGGAAGATGAAATTAGTTGTAGCCAGAGGAAGTAAGAGGGCCTCGAGATAGAGTACTATCCTAAAAGATTTCAGTAGGTGATCAGAGGCAGAGACTTCCAAATAGAGAAAGCGAGGTGGCAGGAACAGATGGAAAGAAGGAACCTGTGGATCCCCTGAGGAGGCGGCGCTCAGCTGCCTTGTTGATTAGGAGCAGGCTGAGACTCCCTAGGGCCCCCTAGGCCAAGTCTGTACTTTTGACTAGGAGGCCTATCCTAAGAACCTTCCTTCTTAGCTTGTTTAGAACCCTAAGATCTCTCTATGTCTTTCCAGCCCACTCACCTCCATCCATGGGAGGACTTGCTCAGACAATGGGGATCATCATCCACATATACACGTTGCCATCAGAAAATAATTACGTGGGTACTTGTCATATAATCTGAATAACTTTCTCTCATGACGGTAACTACCCAGTTGATTAGCAGACTAATCAGAGAGCTCACTTGAGATTTTGGCTCACTTGGAATTTTGTGCCTTTCCTAGTAGAAGTTCATGGCATTTGCCTGAATGCTGAAAAACAATCACTAGGGCTCACAGATGAGCTGAGGTGTCAATGGCCCTGCGCTGAGCATTGTCTGATACGCACATCTACTAAGTAGCTCTGAATACCTCACAGAAAGAGAGGCCAATTCACTATTTGATCAACTGCCAGACAAAACTTGTCCTGAAAATGTTTCTCAGTGCCTAAAAAAACCATTAGAGCTCTGAATAAATCTGGGGCTCTGACACTTTCAGGACCCTATTTGAGGCTCTGTCCAGGAAGTTCAGTTATTCTTTTTTCTTTTTTCCTCTCCTCCATTTTTTTTTTTTTTTTTTTGAGACAGGGTCTCGCTTTGTAGTTCAGGCTGGCTCTGAGCTCACTATGTAGTCCAGGCAAGCCTTGAACTCAGCAGTCCTCCTGTCTCTGCCTCCCAAGTGCTGGGATTACAGGCGTGAGCCACCACGCCAGGCACTGTGGTATGCGGTATTGATTATTGGTGGGCGTGAGTCTCCACGCCCAACATTGTATGTGGGTACTGGGGATCGAACTCAGGACCTTGCGCTGGTGAGGCAGGCGCCGGAACCACTGAGCTAACCCTCTGGCCCCCTTCCTCTCCTTCTTGATCAGTTTAGCCAGCAAACATCTTTAGCTGAAAGCAAGCTCTAAAATCTTCTATTCCACTGGGCTCATGTGACTTTTTTTTTTTTTTTTAAGACAGGGTCTTGCTTTATAGTTCAGTCTGGCCCCGAACTCACTATGCAGCCTGGGCCAGCTTTGAACCCACAGCAATCCTCCTGCCTCTGCCTCCTGAGTGCTGAGATTTCAGGCGTGAGCCACCATGCCTGGCATTGTGGTATATGGTACCAGGGATCGAACTTGGCATCTTGCACTTGCGAGGCGGACACTGAGCTAAAACCCTAGCCCTCGGGCGGGAGGGTTAGCTCAGTGGTTCCGGCGCCTGCCACACAAGCGCAAGGTCCTGAGTTTGTTCCCTGGAAACCACATACGATGCTGGGCGTGGAGACTCACGCCCACCAGCCATCAATACCACATACCACAGTGCCAGGCGTGGTGGCTCACTCCTGTCATCCCAGCACTTGGGAGGCAGAGACAGGAGGATTGCTGAGTTCCAGGCTCACCTGGGCTACATAGTGAGCTCAAAGCCAGCCTGAACTACAAAGCGAGACCCTGTCTCAACAAAAAAAAAAACCCTAGCCCTCCCCCTTGATTTTCATACCTTCTGCTCCCTGTGAAATTAGAAATCAAAACTAGGAATGCTCACTGTTGTTGGGAATCTGGTGACAGTGGATAGTGAGGGTCACAGCAAGGCCACCTCATCACTTCTTCTCTGCTGTCTTCCCTTACGCGAAATCCAGGGACACCTTGGGCTACTCCACCCGCTTTTCTGCCTCAGGCAACCCTGTTGCTGACCTTGTAGGTTCTGCTTCATCCCATTTTGCACTTTCAGTGACCATTCCTTAGACAACCAAGTGGGTTTGGAAGATGTTAACATCTTGCCTTCCTACCTCTCTACCGCAGGGTCCAATTTGTATGAAGAAGGGCCTGGGGTTAGGGGAATGAGGAGGATTCCTTCTCTCTGTCAGTTTTTCCTTCCCGTGTCCATGGAAAGCAAAGATGAGCCCTGTCTTGTTTTTTTTTTTTTTTTTTTGAGACAGGGTCTCGCTTTGTAGTTCAGGCTGGCCCTGAGCTCACTATGGAGCCCAGGCAAGCTGCCGCGAACTCAGCAATCCTCCTGTCTCTGCCTCCCGAGTGCTGGGATGACAGGCGTGAGCCACCACGCCCGGCACTGTGGTATGCGGTGTTGATTGCTGGTGGGCGTGAGTCTCCACGCCCAGCATTGTATGTGGTTTCCGGGGATCGAACTCAGGACCTTGCGCTTGCGAGGCAGGCGCCGGAACCACTGAGGTAACCCTCCGGCCCTGTCTTGTTTGTTTTTAAGACAGTCTCAGTATGTATTTCAGACTGGACTTGAAAAGCCCCAGTCTTACTGGATTAAATCTACCCCCTGAATCTAGGAAAAGGGGTAGATCTTGAGTCCAGAGTTTGGGCAATGTACCCCCAACATCATTTCTTGGGAGTTTGTTGAGACAACATGTGTTTGGTTTGGGTTATAGATGTGCACCACCATGCCCAGCTTTGTTCTTTTCTTTTCTTTGAGACAAGGCATCAAAAGGGCCAGGGATTTACTTTGAGTGGTACTATGCCTACCTTACACACACACACACACACACACACACACACACACACACACACACACACAGAAAGAGAGGACTAGGGATTTAGCTCAGTGTTTCCAGCACCTGCCTGGCAAGTGCAAGGTCCCTGGTTTGATCCTAATCCCAGAAACCACATACAACAATAGCAGGCATGGTGACTCATGCCCACCAGCAATCAGTGCGACATACCACAGTGCTGGACGTAGTGGCTCACGCCTGTTATCCCAGCACTTGGGAGGCAGAGGCAGGAGGATTGCTGAGTTGGAGGCTTGCCTGGGCTAAATAGTGAGCTCAGGGCCAGCCTGAACTACAAAGTGAGACCCTGTCTCAAAAGTGAAAGAGAGAGAGAGAGAAAAGGTGGGAGGGAGAGAGGAGAGAGAGAGGGAGGGAGGGAAGGAGGGAGGGAGGGGGAGAGAGAGAGAGAGAGAAGGAAAGGAGGGAGAAACACAAGGACCCCAGTTCGATCCCTGGTACCACCAAAAGAGAGAGAGACAGACAGACAGACAGACAGACAGACAAGCAAGCCATCACCAGTTGACCGGGCTGATCTCCAGCTTTTTGGCTCAAGTGATTGTTTTGGTTTGGGTTGTTTGAAACAGAGTCTTACTATGTCATTCAGCCTGCCCTTGAACTCACTATGTAGCACAACTGTCTTCCTGCCTCAGCCTCTTGAGTGCTAGGATTACAGGCATGCACTGTCATCCATGCCCAACTCAAGTGATCTTCTTGCCTTAGCCTTGAGAATAACTAAGGCTATAGAGGTGTGGATGACTGCACCCAGCAGGATATCATATAATTGTATGTTAAACTGTACTGATCAAAACTTTCACAACCCCAATGTTAGGGGTTGAACCTAGGAAGCAGAGCTACATTCCCAACACTTGTTTTGATTTGTTTTTAGCGGTACAGGGATCAAACCCAGGCTCTTGTGCTTCCAAGGTAGGTGCAGGGCCACTTGAGCTAAATCCCCAGCCCACATCCTCAACACTTTTGAGACAGGATCTTGTTAAATTGCTCAGGCTCTGGCTTCCAATTTGAAAGCCTTCTGCCTCAGCCTCCCCAGTAGCTGGGATTCAGGCCTTTACCACCTTAGCCAGTCTTATTACAAAGCTACATTGCCAGTTCCCCTCTCACTACCACCCTCTACACGTGCTCCACAGGCAGGAGCTGTTACTATGGAAATGTACTGTATTATTTTTAAAAGCAGAAACAGCCTTAGGCTTGGGAAATATCTCCAGAACAAACCCACACGAACAAGGATTTAATGGGGATATTCACAGGTCCTAGCTTCAAGGGTAAGGGAGGTGACAGTGGTGAAGAGAATTCAGTGTTCTACCTGAACACTGAACTATTTTCTACCTCTACCAAATTCAGGTTCTGCTTTCTCTCTTGGTGGATGTCAGCTGGCCCTCTGCCTGGCACCTCTGTCTGGGAGGGATGCCCTGCACCTTCTTACTGGAGCGCTTAGTGTCAGCCAAGAAATGGGATCCTAGAAGCTGGTGACTTCAGGGTGTTGGAAGGAGGCGGTGATGTCCATAGGGTCTCCTCCTTAACTAGACAGGCATCCAACCGGTAGAAATCTAAGAAGCCTGTGGGAGAACCAGGCAGCAGCCTAGTTAAGTGAAGCTAATCTCGCCTAGTGTTTGTGTGAGAGGTTGCACCACGACTGCAGGATGCAACCTTTAGTGCTTGCGGCACTGCCTCGCGCCCTGGTCTGGATCGCAGCCCCCTGCTGGCCCCGCCCCGCCCCGCCCGGCCCGAGTGCGGCCCCTTTAAGGGCGGGTGGGGGCGGGGCGCAGTGGTGTTGTCAGTGTCAGCTCTGCGCACGCACCCCTCCCGGAGCCGGTGCCGGCCGCGAGTCCCGGCGTCTCCGCGGACGCGTCCCCGCCCGGTTCTGCAGGCAGGGCCGTGGGAGGAGTCGGGTGCTGGCCGGCTACTAGCCGGGGTCAGAACCCTGGACCAGGCAGCAAGGGTCCTGGACCCCGGAGACAGAGCCCCGGCGTCGCGGCTGCCGCGCGCCTCGCCCCGATCGGAGGCACCCGCTAGTCCCAGGCACCCAGCTCCGGGACGCCCCCGAGCCCGCGCGCCCAGCCCCGGGGGAGCCCGCCCCCGCCCCGCGGCCCGCCCAGGCCATGCTCCCCCGGGGCAGCGGCTGAGCCCGACCCAGGACCCGGACCGCGACCCGAGCGGCGCGGAGCATGGATCCGGGCTGGAGGCACCCGGACGTGGGCTGGGCGGCCCTGCTGATCCTCTTCGCCGCCTCACTGCTCACGGTGCTCGGCTGGCTGCTGCAGTACGCCCGGGGTTTGTGGCTGGCGCGGGGCCGCGGGGGTCAGGGCCCCGGACCCGTCTTGGCCTCGGAGCCCGGGGTTTCCCTGCGGGAGCTGGGCGTGTGGCGCTCGTTGCTGCGGCTGCGGGCGACTCGGGCTGGCACCCCTGAGGAGCCTGGCGTCCGGGGCCTCCTGGCGTCGCTCTTTGCCTTCAAGTCTTTCCGCGAGAACTGGCAGCGGGCTTGGGTACGAGCCCTGAACGAGCAGGCCTGCAGGGACGGGGTGAGTTGGATGGAGCCCCTGTGTGGTCCTTTCGGTTCCTTCCAGGGGAAGGACTGCTCACGCTAGGAGGGAGAGACTGGGGCTATGAGGGGTCAGTTGGGGAACCCTAGGGCTTCACTTTCCTTTTTAGATTCGAGGGAGGGATGCGGGTGAGACTGGGGGTTATAGAAACCCAGTTACGTTCCAGATCTATTTTTGTTTGGGCAAGGTACTCTTCTGGCTCCAAACCCCAGCCGGCACAAGTTACTGTTCTCATAGCAACGCAAATCCTGTGCCTGAGGGCACTTCCGCCTAGCCTGGGTGCTGGTTGGGCAAGGGACACAAGTGCACCTGCAGAAGGACTCTGTCTGGTCCTCATGCCACCAGGCCCGTGTAACATTTCATGCCCTAACCCAGGCAGAATGGGGAATGAGCCCGAATTACCCCCCTACCCATTAGTCATTTCATGACACATCCTTCTCTATGCTGGCTTGTGGTGCATTTGTTGGGGGAAAGTGTTCAGGTAGAGCTGACAGATAATCCATGTCATTTCCAGTAAATAAACTTGTAGCTGCCCCTTAAGGGTCAGTCACGAACTAGCCCAGCCTACTTCCTCCTATTGTGCTATGGGCATCTGGCCTCCCAGGAAGTGAGGCAGGAAGCATGGTCATGAGATTGAGGTTGGACAGAAAGCAGAGGTCTCCCTCTTCTAGGCCCCCTCCCATCCTGGTCCAGCAACCTCTCCGTGCCCTCACGGTTTAATAGCTCTTTGTTCTGAGAGTTCTCCATTTCTAGCAATCACAAGTTTGGATGCTAGCTCCCCAAATGCCTGGAACAGAAGTGCCCACAAGAAGTTGCTCTATTTCCTCTTCTTAGCTGGCTGAGACGTCTTTCAGTTTACACCTTAAACCCGCTCTTCCACTTAGTTCTTGCTGCACCTTGTTCCTGGGTCAGAAGCAATTGCCTGCAACAGCTGACTCAGCTGGACATTGCCCTGCCTTGTGGAATAGGGAGATTGAGGCCCTAGCATTCATTTCTCTCATCTTCCTAGCCTGGCTTTTGAAGAAAACAGCTACCAGAGCAAAGTTGGCTTTCTTTGGCTTGCCAGATAAATGAACCCTATGAATTGCTTCCATCTCAAGACTTGAGGTGTTGCCAGCCCAGTCCATGCTCCCTTCTCAATTCTTCTTCTCATCCTGCTCTCCTCTGCTGGAAAAGAATTAGGGAGCAGCTCTTGGAAGATCTAAGCTAAGCAGCTTTCTGTCTTCTAATACCACCCTGCTGTCTGCCTTGAGGAATTAGCCAAGCCTCTGGACCCCTGAGCCCTTTGAACTTGCTTCTCTTTCCTGATACCTCTGGTGAAGTTCCCAAGGCCATGCTGAGACTGTCTTCATCTCCAAGAATATAGACAGTCATGCATCTGAGCCTTCACATCCTATTTCTCTGGAAGAAGGTTTAGCCTCATTTCTCCAGCTTTTGTCTTAGAATAAGCGGCCCTACTGTTTTCACCCTTAGCTCAGGCCTATTTTTTTCTCTTCCCAGCTATTACTGTATATGTAAGTAGTAACCAATACCTCAATTTTCTTCTGTGCACATCTTTCTTTGGGGTTCAGGGAGGGGGAAGGGGGAAGTGAAGAGAAGAGCAGAGCTCCTGGCATTCCTGGTCCTTCTGCTTAAGGCATTCTAGTTTCTGAGGTGGTCTAGTCCCCGTAACTCTCAGTAGCTCTTAACAACTGCAAGCCCCCGGAGAGGTAGGGCTTGAGTCTATCTCCTGTCCTAAATTCCTGAGCCAAGGAGGGGCCAGAAGCCAGCTTGCAGCTAAGGCCTCTGCAGTGCTAGGGCCCAGCCAGCAACTGAGTAGGCCAGTCCTGTGGGGGGCAGCTCCAGAGACCTGATCCTGTGCCCGCTTTACTTCCTCAGAGCTCCATCCAAATCACCTTTGAGGAGGTGCCCCAACTCCCACCCAGAGCCAGCATTGGTCATGTGACCTGCATAGACCAATCAGAGCACACCATGGTAAGGGTCTGATGGGTCTTGCCCTCTTTGGGTCCTAAGGTGGGCTGATCCCAAGGGTTCCCTAGAATTAGAGGATTCTTAACCTGGAGTCTGTGTATGCCTTAAGGATTTAAGGAACTGGCTTTAGGAAGTCTGAGAAGCCTACTGAAGTTATGGGTAAAATTGTTATATGTGTGTATGTTTTTCTGGAGAGAGGCAACTTTGGCTTTTACATCTACCTCATTTAGGGGACTATGGTCCCAAAAAGCTGACCAGGCTGGGTGTGGTGGCTCACGCCTGTAATCCCAGCCCTTGGGAGGCAGAAGCAGGAGGATTGTTGGGAGTTCGAGGCCAGCCTGGGCTACATGGTGAGTTCAGGGCCAGCCTGAACTACAAAGTGAGACCCCTCTCAAAATAAAAAACAAGCAAACAAACCAAAAGCTGACCAGAAGGGCACAGGAAGTGGACAGGGATTTACTGGACTGTCACGAGGCAGGGAAAAGCAGGGTGAGCCCCTTCCTCCCTGTCTGACCCTGCCTTGTCTGTGTCAGGTGCTGCACTGCCAGCTCTCTGCTGAGGAGGTGCGGTTTCCAGTCTCTGTGACCCAGCAGTCCCCTGCTGCCGTCTCCATGGAGACCTACCACGTCACTCTGACACTGCCACCAACACAGGTGGAGGGGAATGTGGGCACTGAGGTGGGGAGGGGGCAGTTCTATTGACTCAGGACTTTTGGTGTGATTCGTACCTGAGATGAAGTTTGGGGAGGAGGGGGCCTCAGGACTTGGGAGTTGCTGGACTGCGGGAAGTCAACCTAATCCTTTTTCCTGTTTGCAGTTGGAAGTCAACCTGGAGGAAATCCCCGGTGAGGGGCTGCTGGTGTCCTGGGCCTTCACCGACCGCCCAGACCTCAGCCTGACAGTGCTTCCCAAGCTGCAGGCCCGGGAGGTAAGAAGGTGGGGCTGGCAGAGGACAGGCAGTACCGGGCAGGGCAAAGGGAAGCTCTGCTTGTTCTCCCTCCTGTCTGCAGAAAGGTGAGGAACAAGGAGCGCTCTCAACAGTCGAGGAACTGATTAAGGATGCCGTAGTTAGCACCCAGCCAGCCATGATGGTCAACCTCAGAGCTTGCTCTGCGCCAGGAGGCCTGGTAAGTGGGTACCCAAAGCAGAAAGTTTACATGCAGCCCACCCCAGGTTACTTTTTTTTTTTTAATACTTAAATTCATTTGCCCAGGTTATTATTTTTTTAATCTCTTTCTGCTCTTAGGTGCTCAGTGAGAAGCCTCCCCTGATCCCCCAGACCCAGCCGGCCCGTCCTCGACCTACCCGGTTATTCTTGCATCAGCTTCGAGCATCTCACCTGGGAAGTGAGCTGGGAGGTGAGAGCTAGAAGCAGTCGGGGGACTGCCAAGGTCACTCCCCAGCCCTCTGCCAAGGGTACAGGCTCTCTGTTCCTCAATGACTTTCCATCTGTGGTGTGAGCATCTTTAATTTCTGGTTCCCCATAGACACAGAAGAACTATGCTGTGTAGCTGAGCTTGACAACCCCATGCAACAGAAGTGGACCAAGCCTGTAAAGGCTGGTCCTGAGGTGGAATGGACAGAGGACCTGGCACTGTAAGGAATGATCCTGGCCTGCCCCCTCTTCCCATATGTAGACTGAGGATAAAACACCTGCAGTCTAACCCTGGCATAAGTCACCTTTGCTTTTGTTTGTTTTTTTTTTTTTGCTTTTTTGCTTTTTGGAGACAGGGTCTCGCTTTGTAGTTCAGGCTGGCCCTGAGCTCACTATGGTGCCCAGGCAAGCCGCCGCGAACTCAGCAATCCTCCTGTCTCTGCCTCCCGAGTGCTGGGATGACAGACGTGAGCCACCACGCCCAGCATTATATGTGGAACCGGGGATCGAACTCAGGTCCTTGCGCTTGCGAGGCAGGCGCCGGAACCACTGAGCTAACCCTCCGGCCCCAAGTCACCTTTGCTTTTAGTAGCCTTTGACGAGACCCTCTGGTGGGTCCCAGAACCTGGCCTAGTTCCTAGGGATACAGATATGACCAGAGTACAGCATCTACCCTGCAGTTGACCACAGGCTGATGCAGAGAGAGATAAATAGAGATGTGGGTACAGATATATCATCTGAGGTTTATACAACGTACCATGGGGGTACTTAGGTACAAAAGATGAATTCCCACAGCAGAATAAAGAGCCAAGTGAGCTTTATGAAGGAAATGGCATTTAAATACACCTCTGGCAATAGTAGGATTTCACCAGAGTGGGAAAACGTTCTGGGTAGAGGGATGAGCTTGAACAATGAAAGAGGATGGCTCGGTCTTAGGGGTACTGGCTGACGGAACAAAGTAGGGCCCAGGGATCTGAATATCTGGCTTGGAATGTGGTCTCTACTCAGGGCTGGCCACATTTTCTTGGAAAAGTGAGGATTTGGAGGGTTGGATAATCTGATTGGAGCACTAGGACCATTTTCTTTATATGCATCTAACCCTGGCTCTGGCCTGTGGTTGACCCAAGGGTGGGTTCACTATGCTAATCTTCCCCTTTCTTGCCCAATCTGCTCTTGGCCCACAGGGACCTGGGTCCCCAGAGCCGGGAGCTGACCCTCAAAGTGCTAAGGAGCAGCAGCTGTGGAGACGGTGAGTGTGGGGCGAGATGGGCACTTTGGGGTGGGTGTTGAGCAGAGCCCAGCCATGGGCCCAGCTCACACTGCTGCCCCTGTCCCCAGCTGAGCTCCTAGGCCAGGCCACACTGCCAGTGGGCTCCCCCTCCAGGCCACTGTCTCGAAGACAGGTGTGTCCACTCACCCCAGGGCCAGGGAAAGTCCTGGGCCCAGCAGCCACCATGGCAGCAGAGGTGAGAAGCTCACCTGGGAGGGACGGGTGGACCTGGCATGGGCAATCTCCAAGGCCCTGACCCTTTGCCTTTCCATTTCTTGGCAGCTACACTATGAGGAGGGTTCCCCCCGAAAGCTGGGGACATCCACTCCCTCTACCCCACGCCCCAGCATCACACCTACCAAGAAGATTGAACTGGATCGAACCATCATGCCTGATGGCACCATTGTCACAACTGTCACCACTGTCCAGTCCCGGCCTCGTGTAGATGGCAAATTAGGTAAAGAGGAGGTACCTGGGAGCCCAGTTCTAGCCAGGGCCCCCATGGCAGGACAGGAAAAGGGGAAGGAAAACCCAGCACACGCTGTTTCCAGATGTTTCCCTCTGATTTTATCACTTCTTACTTCCTCTGGTCTCTCTCTGATTTTCCCCTACATCTTTATTTTCCCAGATGTTCCTCTCACCCTTCAGTCATTCTGGATCTAGTAGCCTCTCCAAAGGACTCTTGCTCTCCCATCTGCTCAAGTTTCTTTGTATTTTTTTCGCAAGTCTCTTTCCTCCCCTAGCTCCAGCCTCACTTGGCTAATTGTTCCTCCCTCTACCCTTAACCCTCCAGTGCTCTGTAGGGTGCTCCCATCAAACCCAGTGCCTTTCGTGGTGTCTGTCCCACACCCAGCAGGAGATGCCATTCCACGCCTCCCATCTTTAGGGTTCCCATGGCAGGTCTCCTCCCTTGAGGGCCCTGTACCTCCTCTGTATGCTCTTTATATTTGATGGCATCTCACACCTTCAAGTGGGCCACGTGACACTTTCCTACATTCTCATTGGTTGTTGTAGTGGCTTTCTGTCCCCAGAGCATCTTCTTAATCACCCTTAATCATCCTTGCCCTCTGAGTTAACCAAAGTGTGTGTCCCAACAAGGACAGCAAGGGAGGGCCAATCTGAAGCACCTCCCAGCTCACTGACCCTCCCCCACCCAGCAGACTCCCCCTCCCGCTCCCCGTCCAAGGTGGAGGTGACTGAGAAGACGACAACTGTGCTGAGTGAGAGCGGCGGCCCCAGCAATGCCTCCCACAGTAGCAGCCGTGAGTGGGGAGTGGGGATGTGTGGATGTTGGTGGGCATTGGTCTCCTGCAGTCCAAAACCCTGCTTGGTAGGGCGGAAGGAGTTTGAGTCCAAGAAGGACCCAGCGGTAAGTCGAGTTCCCACCCGCCATACCCATAGCAGGGGAGAGCCACCTTTCCAATGGCCTGGACCCAGTCGCAGAGACAGCAATTCGCCAGCTGACTGAGCCCAGTGGGCGGGCAGCCAAGAAGACACCCACCAAGCGCAGCACTCTCATCATCTCTGGTGTTTCCAAGGTAACAGGGCTCTGGGGAAAGGAGCCAGGATAGGGAGAAAGCCCTACTCAGTCGCTCCTGCCCATTAAAACTTGTCCCTCCTGCCAGGTACCCATTGCTCAGGACGAGTTGGCACTATCCCTGGGCTATGCGGCACCCCTGGAAGCCTCAGTGCATGATGACGCAGGGGCCAGCGGCCCCTCTTCACCTCCCTCAGACCCACCAGCCATGTCCCCAGGACCCGTAGATGCCCTCTCCAGTCCCACAAGTATCCAGGAAGCAGATGAAACCACACGTTCGGACATCTCTGAGAGGCCATCTGTGGATGATGTTGAGTCAGAAACAGGGTCTACCGGTGCCCTGGAGACCCGCAGCCTCAAAGATCACAAAGGTGGGGAAAAAATGGCAGGGTACCCCAACCCCACCTCTTCTTTGAAATATTATGACTTGGGTCCTATGAGAAATTTTAGAAAATGGGACACTTGGCCTTATCCTTCCTTTCTGAGGTCCATCCAGGCTCCGATAGAGGGAAACTTGATGCCAAGTTTCCTGACCTTGGGTGACAAGAGGGATTCTAAATTATTTCCTTTTTTTTGGTGTGTGGTACCAGGGATTGAATTCAGGCCCTTGTGCTTCCAAGATAGGTGTGAAACCACTTGACTTAAATCCCCGGCCCTAAGTTATTTCCTTTGACCTCTGTTTTTCTTCCTTCCTGAGTCCAAGGTCCTGTCTTCCATCGTTTGTCTTCCTTCACTCTGTAACGTGCCATGCCACAAATACAAGAAGTACTGTGGGATCATCCCTCTGGCCATGGACAACTGTGGCTGTTCTAACTTCAAAGGATGAAGGCCTCACCAACAAACCTAATCATCCATTTAACAGCGAGCCCGTCAACCATGAGTCCATTTATGATTTAAGGCTACATCCCTTTTACATTCAGAGCCTGCTGTGTGAGCACCTTCTTCAATTGTCTTGGACCTGAATTTACCTCTTTGAAGTTTCCAGACACACTGCTTCCTGTGCACACCCTGGAATGCAGTAAACAAGTTGGTGTCAACCCACCTTTTCCTTAATGATTTATAGGCTTCAGGGAACACCCTGTGTGTAGCCTTTGTTTTTCCATAGTCTCAGTCTGTCCACACAGAGCAGCGCGAGGGCTGTTCTTCCCTGGGGCAGTCAGAGGTGCATATGGAACTCTGTACAGATACCGTTTCTTCCACAGGCCGGATAAGGTGCATTTATGACTCTACTTTATTTCCTGTCTAGCTTTAGGCCCAACACACTGGTTCCGTTTTTCATCTTCTGTAACTCAGTTTTTGGCCCCTTCTGTCACCCACCTCTCCCCACCCATACCCATCTCTCTGCCTCAGTGTCCCTTCTTCTCCTACAGTGAGTTTCCTGCGCAGTGGCACTAAGCTCATCTTCCGCCGGAGACCTCGACAGAAAGAAGCTGGCCTGAGTCAATCACACGATGACCTCTCCAACACGACAGCCACACCCAGTGTCCGAAAGAAGGCTGGCAGTTTTTCCCGCCGCCTTATCAAGCGTTTCTCCTTCAAATCCAAACCCAAGGCCAATGGCAACCCCAGCCCCCAGCTCTGAGGAGCCGCCTTACCTTCTGAGCTATGAGAGAGCAAAAATTCTCTCAGTCCGTTTCCCTACATCCCCTTCGGTACCCTGTCCTGGATTCCCAGTGCCGGGGTCAGGGAAACCCTCGGGTTCCAGGAAGCCCTGTCCACCCTGGGCTGTGGGGCCAGCTGGAAGGGAACATGCAGTGGGAAATATTTGAGAGGGGAGAACCCATTGTTATGGGTGCGGAAGAGAAAGTTAGTAGCTGGTAGTAAGAGGGGGGCTTTGTCCTGGCATGTGTGGACATTCCTCAGAAGCGTTTGCCCCCTGCTGATGCTGGCCCCAAGAGGAGTTCCAGGGTGCTCAGCTCCTCAGTGGATTTTTCCTCCCTTATTTATTCTCTTTTCTATTTATATGTGTGATCTAGGGCCCTCCGTGAACAGATGACAGAAGGCATCTCTCCCAGGTGACCCTTCTTTTCTGTCCTAGAAGGGTAGGCAATTCCCAGGAGGGGTTCCCGCACCTCCCTCAGGTCCCTACTCAGACCAGCACCAATGTCTGCCTCTGAGGACATTGGCAGCTCATAGGAAGCCAGGCCGGTGCCCGGGATGGGGGGCAGGTACTCCCCACCTCCCTGCCTCCCCGATGCTCCTTGTCCCTCCCTCCCCCTTTCTTACCGTTTTTTGTACTTGAGGCCTTCTCCCTGAGCAGCGGCTCAGATGGAAGGAGGGAGCCAGGAGCCTGGTGGGAAGCCTTGTCCAGAGACATGGCTTTAAGGGGCTTTAAAGACTGTGTGATGATGAGCGAGAGCAAGGCTGCACCTCTGTGTGTTGGGGGATGATGATGTCCATTGCTGTGTGATGGCTTGGAATTTAATTTATTAAATTAAAATCAAATTGAAGTTTACAAACTGGGCCACTGGTAATCCTTTGAAAGATAAACAGGCAGTGAGGCTGTGGTACTGATAGGTCGAGTATGAGGGACCCAAGTAGCAAGATGGGACAGATAGTCATGCAGGGAGGAAGAGATGTGTAGAAACAGGATGGGATGGACAAGAATCTCTGAAAGGTGAAGCTACAGAAAGAAAGCCAACTGGCTACTCTGGAAGCTTCATCCCTTTTTCTCAAACAGGCTGCTCCTTCCTAGACATAATAGAGTTTGGAGGATGGACTTTAAAACTAGACTTGCCTAGGTTTGAGTCCTGGCTCCGCGAATGCCTATGTGACCCTGAGCAAGCTCTGGGTGCCTCAGTTTTGTCATGGGTAAAATGGAAACCATGGTAACAGTTGTCAGTCAGCTGTGGATGACAAGTACATGAGTAAAGTGCTTAGAACTCACTTTCATCTGGTCAGGGCCAAGTAGTAACTGTTGCCTCAGAAGAGACCAATGGGGAAGGAGAAGTCTTCTGTCTTTCATTGTAAGGAAGTCTAATTCTTTTTTTTTTTGGAGACAGGGTCTCACTGTGTAGTTCAGGCTGACCCTGAGCTCATTATGTGGCCCAGGCAAGCCTCGAACTCAGCAGTCCTCCTGCTTCTGCCTCCCGAGTGCTGGGATTACAGGCGTGAGCCACCACGCCAGGCACTGTGGTATGTGGTATTGATTGCTGGTGGGCGTGAGTCACCACGCCCAGCATTGTATGTGGTTCCGGAGATCGAACTCAGGACCTTGTGCTTGTGAGGCAGGAACCACTGAGCTAAATCTCCGGCCCGTCTTTCTTTTACTCTTAAAGTCCAGCAAGGTTTAGAGAGCCATAGACACTAGCAATCTCTGTGTCTAGTTTTTGTCCTCTAAGATTGTACAAGGACTCAAACCAGAGAAGCTTTTTCAGGATGTTGGATAGACCATAGACAACAGGTAGGAAAACTGAGTCTACTATAAACACACCAAGTGACTGTAAATAGGCCACTTCTGTTTGGACTTCAGTTTTCACATCTCACATAAGTGTGTCTTGGATAATCAGTCAGGTCACTTCTAGTCTTGACATTCTGTGACTTAACTGCAACGCAGAGAGCTGAGGGCACATGTCTGGGTAAATAGCAGGGAATTCTTAATGTCTCCATGCTCCTTTCCATTCTAGTCATGGAGTATACAGTATTGGAAAGAGCGGCAGGGTTTGAGTATTAAATTACTTTGTATATAGTGAAATGCTCAACTATAGGTCATGAAAACTCATTTTTCAAGCCGTTTCTCCCAGAGCAGTTTGTTTACCAGTGTTAAAGACAGGCAAACACACTGACTTTGTGACTTCGTAGGAAACTTGTTGATGGGAGCAGATAGTCAGTGGTCCTATTGGATCTGTATCTGGTGCTGTGTTGCCCACAGATCAATGGAAACAGGTATTGTTAAAGTGAAGATGAACTCAACCCCATTTCAAACACAGATTTTCAAAATGAATGCAAGACCAAGAATGTAGCTCAGTGATAAAGTGTTTGTCTAAAGTACGTGTGAAACCATATAAACAATTCTATTAACTAATTCTATTAACAATCCATTTTACACTAGAGATCTACAGCCTTTAATAATAAATTATGCTTTAAGGTTTTTTTGTTTGTTTGTTTTTTTTTGGTTTTTTGGTGGCAGCTTTGAAAGGAGAAATCTCAGAATGTCTGCCTTAGCCAGCCAAAATTGTGGCTTGTTTTCAATAAAAGCAGATTGAGATAGAAGTAAACTATGCTAGACAGCAAGATACACCTTAAATTTTGGAAACAGATGGATTCCAGAGCAATACTGAAATTTCTGCTCTAAAACCTATGTTGGAGTTCACACAACTCTGATTGAACTCGTTCTTTATGAAACTGCTAAAATAAAGCTGAGAACTATTTCCAGTGGTGTTAAGCCTGCATTAAAATGAGGTTGGCATTTCATGAAGTTCTACTATATGCATTTTTGAATGAATAAAGATGGTAAGATATATTTTGTACTTTTAATTATGTTTTAAAAATCCCATTTAAAATAGGGAGTAAGCTAAAATTCACTGTTAAAAGCAAAACTCACACTGAGGATATAACTCCATGGTAGAGTACTTGTCTCTCATGTGCCAGGCCCTGAGTTCAATCCCCATCACTGCAACAAACAATAGCATCCAAAACAACAACAACAAAAATCATGTACAAATACTTCTTCTTTTTGATGATGGATCAAGCCCAGAACCTCTGTTGGCCAGTGCTGTGCCACTGAGCCATACTCATAGCCCTGAACTTACCATTTAAAATGGCATCTTTAAATTTATTGTATTAATATTGAAATTTATATAAATGATATAGGTTATTTCTTTATTTACTTTTGGTACTGGGAATTGAACTAAGAGCTTTGTGCTTGCCGGGCAGGTGCTGTGGCACTGAGCTAAATCTCCAGCCTGATAATAGGTTATTTCTAGGAGATACAGAAAACTATTATATGATAAACTATCAATCCAATGAACATTACTAAGACACATAATTTATTTAGCAAATATGTCAAATTCTTACTGAGTTTCAGGCACTGCACTAAGTGATTGGGTTAAACTAGTGAAGAAATAAATACAATCCTTGTCCTCCCTCACTGAGTAGTTTATAACAGTGGATAGGAGAAAACAGGCAAATACAATACTATGTGATGGATTGGTATTGGTAAATACAGGAAAGGACTGTCAAGACTTCTCGGGGGGAAAAAATATAGCAAAACATCTGGGCTGGTACCTGAATGGGTAACTGTCATAAATTTCGAGACAGACAGGAATATTATTCTGGGCAAAGAAAACAGCTAGTAGGTGAAGAAACAAAAAAATTTGGGGCTGGACAGCAGGAAATAAAATCGAGTAAGACTCGAGATACAAATGAAGCAGGCAGGACCCAGATGCTGAAGGATATAGGAAGCCTTGATTTGATAATCACAGCATGGTGATCTGGTTGGTTTGGTTGTTTTTTTTTTTGTTTTTGAGACAGGGTCTCACTTTGTAGTTCAGGCTGGCCCTGAGATCACTATGTAGCCCAGGCAAGCCTCAAACTCAGCAATCCTCCTGTCTCTGCCTCCTGAGTGCTGGGATTACAGTAGGCACCACGCCCAGCACTGTTGTTGTTGTTTTTGAGACAGGGTCTCGCTTTGTAGTTCAGGCTGGCCCTGAACTCACTATGTAGCCCAGGCAAGCCTCGAACTCAGCAATCCTCCTGTCTCTGCCTCCCGAGTGCTGGGATGACAGGCGTGAGCCACCACGCCTGGCACTACGGTATGTGGTGTTGATTTCTGGTGGGCGTGAGTCACCACGCCCAGCATTTTATGTGGTTACTGGGATCAAACTCAGGACCTTGTGCTTGTGAGGCAGGAACCACTGAGCTAAATCTCCGGCCCGGTTTGTTGTTGTTGTTTTGTTGTTTTTATAAAGATCACTATGAGAGCTCTGCGGAGGATGCTTTTGTGGGAGGCTACTGCAGCAGTTGGACCAGCCACTTTCAGATAGAAATCTGGGTTGGATGGCACCCCCCTGGCTTAGGTTGGAAGAGGTGAAGATAAAGAGGGATAAATTTGAGATACTGTGTTTAAAAAGGTAAACTCTACAGAACTTGGCCGTGGATTGGATGTGAGGGGTGAAGGAGGAACCAGGAATGACTAGATACTACATTTCAGACGTGAAACACTAGAGGGATGACAGGGCGTTCAAGAATCCTGGAAACGCGCTAGGCAGAGATTTAAGGGGCAAACGGGAAAAAAGAAATATCAGTATTTAAAAGAAGACTAACAGGATGAAGAGTGGAGGTAAGGGCTGCAGCTGGAGCACAGCCTGCCAGCAGTGCTGCACAAAGAGCCCCTCACAACTTTTGCACATCGCCCGCGTGCTAAAACCTGGAGCAGGCGAGGAAGGAGACCCTACCCGGAGCCTCTCCGAAGCCCTGCGCATGCCTATTAGGCTTGGCGCACGGAGTCTGCGCAGTTCGGTAAATACAGCCTCCAAATTCTCAGCGTCCACACCCGGCGGGGCCGACAGCCGATATCTTTTCCCGCATCCGGTAGCCCCTTACTCCAGCAGCGGATGCCGAACGCCACCCGCCGTATCCGCCCCTTCCGTGTTTTGGTGCGCACGGGTTCCGTCAGGTGTAGCGGCCATTGGTCGGCTGTTGACCCGAGGACAGTGATTGGCTGTCGCTGGCTGTCGCTCAAGTGACCTCCCGGTTGGCTGGTCTGAGGTGGGTGGAGAGCTGGAGAGCCCGGGAGCAGGCACTTGGTAAGTTGGGGTTCCTTGCTCAGCGGGATCGGCGGCGAGGGTGCGTTCTGCGGGAGTTACAGAGGCTAGGCCCTTCCGAGCCGCCTCGTGGAAGGTTCCTCTTGTAGCTCGGCCACGCTGCTTTAAGCTACCCCAGTCCTCTCGCCCGACTCGCACCTCCCGGCTTCTGGTCTGGGGGCTTCGCTGCAGCCGAGACTCTAGCACCGCGGCGCCTCCGTGGGAAGGAGTTCCGGAAGTCCGCAGGGTTTCGAATGAGAGGTTTGTGGTCCAGACGGTCTTCCTCCGTTCCCCCGAATTCTACCGTTTTCTGGGCTTGGCCCGCGCGCCTCACTCTCCGCTGGGGCGAGCTTTCCCAGTTTAGCTGCCCACAGGGTCCCTGTTCATCCTGAGCGCCTCTAGTCGGGTGCATTGTTTTTACATCAAAGTCTTTTTACATCAGAGTCTTACCTCTTTTGTTAAATTGGGAGTCCTTAGGAGTTTTAAGATGTGGGTCCATCCTTTCCTTAACCATTCAGGAGTCATTCAGTATTTCGTGATAGCAATGTGTGCTCGATATCAGTATATGGTATATACATACATACATGCATACATGTGTTTGCTGATTGCTTCTAACTTTGACTACTGATGAAGAGTCTCTTGGGTTGTTTTTAAATTTTTTTTTTCTCCAGCTTTGTAGTTCAGGCTGGCCTTGAGCTCACTGTGGAGCCCAGGCAAGCCTCGAACTCAGCAATCCTCCTGTCTCTGCCTCCCAAGTGCTGAGATTACAGGTGTGAGCCACCACGCCCGGCTCTTGGGTTGTTTTTATTGGGCTTTCTGCAGTATCAATCCTTGAACATCTCAGCAGCAAGAATATAGTTGACCCTTGTTGAGTTCTAGTGATGTGTTAAGGTAAACACTTTAATATCTAATGTCTAGCTTAGTTCTTTTGTTTTGAGATTGAACCTTGAAATGTGTGTAGTACAGGGTGGCTTTGAACTCACCAGCCTGCAGCCTCATCATTCAAAGTCCTGTGATTCTGTTCATGTACCACAACATCCAGATTCTAGATTGCTTAATTCACTGACGTGTAAAATTATTACCGTGCTGCATAGGAAACTAGGACTTAACTAACTTGCCTAAGATCATGTATTTGTAAATGTTGGCACTTTGTAACTAAATCAATAGAATCCAGAATCCATGGCTGTAATGTTAGAGGAAAAGAAGTTCAGACAACCTAGGTGATGTGCCCAAAATAAAGTAGTAGTTTATAGATTTTTTTTCTTTTTTTTAGTTTATAGATTTTCTTAAAATGTGACAGAATGCCGGGCGTGGTGGCTCACGCCTGTCATCCCAGCACTCGGGAGGCAGAGACAGGAGGATTGCTGAGTTCGAGGCTTGCCTGGGCTACATAGTGAGCTCAGAGCTAGCCTGAACTACAAGTGAGACCCTGTCTCAAAAAAAAAAAAAAAAATGTGACAGGAGAACTGGAGCTGTACCACAATGATAGAGTGCTTGCCCGGCATACTCAATGCCCAAAGCCACAAAAGAAATAAGACATTAACTGCAGGAGCTTCTTAGTAGGTGTGTGCTTGCCTCACACATGGAACTGAGCAGGGCACAGGTCAGGGTTCTGAGGAATCTACACCTTAATTGGACAAAGCTGACAAAGTAATGACTTAGTAAAACATGTTCTGGATATTGTGTATATGATTATGAGGTCTGTGTGAACAGAGACTTGAACCAGAGGGCCAAGTAAGACAGGTTAGGAAAATGGAGCCAAGTTCCTTACCGTTAAGTCGTCTCCATTTTTGCCTCAGCTTTGTAACCCTGGGTAAATTACCTAATCTATCTGGACCAGTTTCCTCATCCTTAAAGTAGGATAATAATACAATCAACCCAATAGGGTTGTGTACGGATGAGTTCATGTTCTTGTAAAAGATCTAAAGCAATGTTTGGCAAATAGGAAATACTTAGTGGATAGAGCAAATTAATCAAGATTGGAAATTTAAACTCACCTCTCTGACAGCTGGTATAGTTTCCAGTGTACTAGTTGTTCTTTTTGTATCTCTTGCCTCCAAAAGGTGGAGTGATGAATATATAGTTACTTTGTCCCTTATCTTCCCAGGCTAAAACAGGAACACAGAAAAATGAAAGAAGGCTGAGGGACAGTAAAAGAAGGCATTGAGGAGTTTTGCTTGTTCAAGTCATTAGATTGTTAGTCTCCCTCCTGGGTCTTATCCATCAGTCTAAACTAAGTATGTGTTTAGAATATTTGGTCTGAACACTGTGCTTGACATGTGTATGGACACAGGCATACAGGCATGTACTCCAGGGTTTCTGCTCCGAAGCAGCTTATAACCTGCTTAGGTAAACAAAATTTAGAGCAATTAAAAGGACAGTGGGTCACTATGGCAGCATAAAAGTAGGTTTGATGGCCGGAGGGTTAGCTCAGTGGTTCCGGCACCTGCCTCACAAGCACAAGGTCCTGAGTTCGATCCCCGGTAACCACATACAATGCTGGGCGTGGAGACTCACGCCCACCAGCAATCAATACCACATACCACAGTGCGGGGCGTGGTGGCTCAGGCCTGTAATCCCAGCACTTGGGAGGCAGAGACAGGAGGATTGCTGAGTTCAAGGCTTGCCTGGACTACATAGTGAGCTCAGAGCCAGCCTGAACTACAAAGCGAGACCCTGTTTCCAAAAAAAATAGGTTTGAGGTTTTTGTTGTCTGTCAACTGTGCCAGCTAGAGGACCAGAAGACAAAAGCAAATATCACTGAGAGGTGAGATAGTTTCACTTTCTGAATTGTGATCATAAATTATGATCATATCTCAGTATTTGGAGAGCATCCAGGGCAGTGATGACACCCTTTTAGCACTTTCAGTGATAACAAGCAGCTGGCTGTGGCATGCACGTGTAGGTTCACCATCACTGATCTGGGGTACGCACAACCCTGTGCTGACACTGAGAATGGGACAGGAGTATGTGACACTCCCTGCCATGAGCAACTGCTAGTCTAGGGAAGACAGATGTCCTATTGTACTATAGGGCTGCAGGTACTGTAATTAAATATACATACTATAATTAGGGTGTGTATGGAGTGCTACAGGCAG
>PVIC010027200.1:0-24020 GCA_004025085.1 Thryonomys swinderianus
AATATACATTATGCATTATTATTTCACACGTACCTACCCAGACAAGTGCATACATACATATGTATAAACATGTATGTACATTGGAACACTATGGTCACCTGAGGAACAGCCACATATACTCATATGTGCATGAATTACATATGCATTTCATACAGATTGAGGCAGATGCAAACACAGAAGTAAAATGCATTACCATATACACATATAGTCTGCCAGGTACCCACTCACACACACAGGGGCTCATGGCAGAGCCTTGGAGCACACTGGGAACACTGACACTCAGCTCAGCCTGGAACAGCTTAGCGCACATGGACACCAGATCCCAACAGGCTTTGGGACTTTGAGTCCTATCCTTGAGGCTCACATCAATGGGCCTGTGAGACATAACAGCTTTGTGGAATGCCAACCTCAGATAAGGCACCCCAGGACTAAAGACTCAAGAGAAAAGCAAGATCATTCAGTCTTTGGATCTGCACAGACAAAACCTGACCACAAGTTTGGCCAATCTCCCCCAGTCTTGCTCATCAAAGGCAACACTATTTTCTGATCAATGCTGTCTTGAGCCTGGCTCCATTACTCTCTCAATAGACGAGCTTTACTGAGATCCCAACTATACCTTTGCCCCTACTTCTCAACAACAGCCCTTGCTGAGCAGAACCCAAATCCCTTTGTAAACTCATCTTACCCAGCCAATCCCTTAGGAGTCTCTGCTTGTGCAGAGAAGGAAGTTGTGGTCTTCCCTCACTGCTAGCTGTAACCCACCCTTTCCTCTCATTAACCTCAGTGGGATCCTCTGGCCTTAGACTAGAGGACCCCACAGAAATTGCTCCTTTGTAAGCTGCTGCTCACTCAATTTAGAGTCCTGCAAAATGGAGACAAATTAAATGTTAACATACTACAAAACTAATAACAATAATAATTGCTATGATCAATTTATTTAAAATAAAGTTATTAATAACAATTACTATTCACATTTATTCACTTAAGCACTGCTAAAGGTACTTCCCTTGCCTCATTAATTTGATGCTTACAACCTCCTAAGAAAGACATTCTATACTGTTTAGGATTACTTTGAAGGCATATAATAGGAAATTCAAATAAAATAGACTTTAAAAATAAAGTTAACTTTTCCTACATTTAGAAAAAAAAAATGTTCCAAAACAGTGGCTTCAAGCAGCCTTGAAAGGATGAGGGACAGAGGCCAAGCAGCACAGTAGTAGAGCATGTATTTGGCAGTTTGAGGCCAGGAGCTTAATCTGCAGCCCCAAAACAAAACCCAGTCACTGATGAGTTCCTAAGCCTCAGGCCCCTACTGTTCCAGCGCACCACACCTGGCTCACAAGGTGAGCTCTGGCTCCACGCAGCAACTAAAGTCCAGTGTTGCCTGTTTCCATCAGCCAAGCACATCCCACAATCAGGTCCAGATCCAAGGGATGGAGAAAGGTCAGGAATTGAAGGGAAAACTGTGAGACTCATTGCACCAGGTGTGCACACAAGAATGGACGAAGCTGAGATCATCCCTGCAAAATTGCTACCTCCATTTTGTTTTTCTTTCATAACAAGACGTCTGGGGAGCCAACCAAAGGGATCTTAAAGACCAAACATGGAACATCTCATGCAAGAAAACAAAGTAGTACTGGATTATCATCTCCAGATAAATTAATATCAAGAAGTCAATGTCAGTATAAATGAATGATTAATGAGGAGAGAGAAATAAACGAATAATGAGGAGAGATAAATCTCCCTTGCAAGAATTTATGTAGCTGCCCCAACCCTCTGGTGAGGCCTCACTCATCTTCTCAAGCATGGACTTCACAGAGAATTTTCTTCCAGGGAGTTCAGTGTGGAAAGGAAAAGAATCACATCACAGTAGAGACACTTGCAAATGCTCAGGGTTCCCACCCATAGCGACAAGCCCTGCTGACAGTATACACCCAGATATAATGTGAGAGGGAGGGGACTTTACATTGTGTACTTCCCCCTAACATGTCACCACACCCTGAATTTATTCACACATCTGAAAACTCCAATAATTGAGAGACATTTTACCAAATACTTGACCAGTAACCCTTGAGTTCATCAAAAACAAGGAAAATCTAAGAAACTGTCACAACTAAGAGGAGCCTATGGATACATGACTACTTAGTTTAATGGATGGTATCTTGGGACAAAAAAGAGACCATAGGGGAAAGCTGAGGAAATCTTAATAATATAACTCTAGCAGCTCATTAATTGTGACATATGTATCATACTAATAAAAGATGTTGTTATGCCTTGTGTCTAAGTGTTCCCTCAAAGTCTTGAGGAGTCATAGGTGGGGTTTTTGGAGATGACTGTATAGAGTGTGTGAAGATCGGATTAGGATGTGATTCTGGGATTGATTCAAGGTGTGATACTAGGATTAAGGAGGATGGGTATCCTGAGTAAAATATAAGGGATAGAAAGAGGGTTGCTGTTGCTATTGCTTGTTAGTTGTTGCATGCTGACACTTCTACTATTTTACTGCTTTGTTGCCTTCTGCCCACTATGAACTATTTCTCCTCTGTGGTGACCCTCTGCCATGCTGCCCTACCTTGGAGACAGCCAACTATGAACTGAAACTTCTACAAACTATGAGCTACAATAAACTTTTCTAACTTTGAGTTCAGATATTTTGTTTCAGCAATGAGAAAAGTAACCAAGATAGATATTAATAATAAGGGAAACTCCCCGGGGATTTAGCTCAAGTGGTACCGTGCCTACTTTGGAAGCAGAAGAGCCCAAGCTTGATCCCCCTTACCACAAAAAAAAAAAAAAAAAACCTAGGGAAACTAGATGTGGATACAAAAGAACTGTCTGTACTAGCTCTGCAATAATTCTTAGATCTAAAATTGTTCTAAGGCAAAAATTTTTGAAAGGTTGTATGTTTAAAAAGACTGGGTAAAGTCAGCCCAGGACTAGTACCATCTGCAAGGTGTCAGCAATGTCTCAATTGCCTTCTAGCTTCATAGTGTTTTATTCTTACCATGTGGCTTCATCCTCAAGTTCACTTCCAACTTGCTGGGGCTCCAGCTGTAATGCCTGAGTTTCACATAGAAAGTAGACCAAATGGGGTTTCCTCCGAGAAGTCTCATCTACCAACTTCTGTTCATTTGCAACAAATAACTGTAAGAGAAGCTGAGAATATAGTCTTTTGGAAGGAGGGAAATTGCCCCTGCCCCAGAAATAAAATCAGATTTTGGTTAATCAGGAGAGAAAGGAATCACATAGCCAACTATAGTTTCATTTTGGAGCTGAAAAAAAGAACAGGCTTAGAGACAGTAAGTAACTTGCCCATAGTCTGAGGTCTAGGCAAGAAAGGATCTGAAATCACAAATCATAACTCTTAACCCTACAGCTCTGACCACTTGGCTATGCTGTCCTATCCCTGTCTTGGTGTGATAACACTGAGTGCTATGGTGATGTTGCTTTACTCAATCTGAATTGTCGCTAGCACTGTGAATGTGGGACACAACTGAGATTCCATTTCTTCAGGGTTCATCACACACTGCCACCCACTGTGTGGATGACAGTCTTCCCACCTCTTGGCTCTGTTTTGCTCACAGAGGAATTTCTTTCCACCTTCTACCTCTGCATTCCTTGATGTTTGCTTGGCAGGAATTTATCTTTTGCATATCAGAGCTACCTCTGCCCTTTTTTCATCTCCAGGCTGGCAACAGTGACAGAGGTAAAGCCTGGAGAACAGGATCACAGGCTCTGCAGCCAACCTCTCTGTGACTCTTGGCTGCTGACCTTGTTGCAAGTGATCACGCTCTCTAGGCCTCACCAGCCTGATAAAGGAGGATATGAATAGTATCCCACAGGTTACAGGGTCCCCATGAGACCCAAATGAAAAGCAGACGAGACAAGTGAAGCAGTGTCTGGCCCAGGGTTTGTTTTCAATGTTCAAATGCAAGGAAATCTAGGACTCCCTTGGGGCTGGTCACATCGATAGCATCTTCCATGATATCTGTGAGTTGCTGCTTTAGAATTCTGTTCAGAATGAAAGTAAGCAATGTGAAGATTCCAGTGGAGAATAGGTAAACCCCACCTCAAGACATTTGAAACTGGCTCCATCTGGAGCTTTACAGACCAGACCCAGGTGCCAAAGCAGCTGTGAATTGGTGGTGGGCCTTGGACAAGTCCTGTCCCTCTGGACTCAGTGTACTCTGCCCGCTAATGAGACACTGATCCTGTTGCCAGGAGCCAATGTGACAAGTGGCTGGGAAAGGAAGTGTGAGCTGTGATGTCTGGGGACCCTGAGTTCATCTGGGTTGAGAGGTCCTGCTGACAGTGAGAAAGAGCTTCCCATCCCAGGAAGTACCACTTCTTCAGGCTGGGCCTGGCAGGACCCAGCTCTAGGGTCTGCCCTAAACCTGCTGTGTAGTTCAAACCTGCTGTGACACCAGGGCCCCCACTCAGGTCTCACCAGGCTGAGATCATGGCGTTGCCAGGCTGGAGCTCTTTGGGGAGACTTGGGGTACCTCAGGCTGTCAGCAAAGTTTAGTCTCTGGGGTGACAGATTGGAGGGGCACATTTCCTTCTGCCTGTGGCTTGGGGGTCAGTCTCAGGCCCTCCGTACTCTGGTCCTCAGTTTCTCCATCTGCTTATGGAAGTGAGGTCCCTGTGGCTCTACCCCTCACAGACAGGCTGAGTGACCTGCCCGGGGTTGCACAGCCATAAGTCTGGAAACCAGACTCCAGGTCCAGCGCTCCTCCCTCATGGAACCACCGAAGCCACCAAACAGAAGAGAAGCCCACTGCTGCACCCCTCTCTCAGTGATACCTCCCAGGTGACTACATGGCCAAGAAGAGGTGGGTAGCCTCAGAAAGTGACTAACCCAGGGGCACAGGAAAATCCCTGCGGATTCTCCCTTGGTGAGGCAGGAGCCCACACGCTCTGCTCCAGGGCACGGGCCAAAGATGATGCACTCCCACCTGTCCCTGCATCTTGAGACCCTACACACAACCTGCAATCGCATCCATCAGCACCAGCCCCCAGCTATGGTTAGGGGACAGTGTGTACAATTCAATCAGGGCTTGTGGAGACATTGAGGCGGTGAGTCCACAGAGCATGGCAGGTCATCTCCCACTGTGGGTTAGAATCCTAGCGCTGGTGACACCAGGGTCCCCACTCCGGTCTCACCAGGCAGAGATCATGGCATTGCCAGGCTGGGGCTCTTTGGGAAGACTTGGGGTACCTCAGGCTGTCAGCAAAGTTTAGTCTCTGGGGTGACAGATCGGAGGTGCACATTTCCTTGCTGCCTGTGGCTTGGGGATCAGTCTCAGGCCCTGGGAGCCACCTTAAGTCCTGGCCTTCCTTCAAGCCTGTTTCCTTCACATCCACATCTGCACATTGTCTGTGGGCTCCATCTGCAGGGTCCATCCAGAATCCCACTCCGTCTGCCCTCCACCCCAGTCCAGCTCCTCATCTCTCACCTGGACTATCACAGTAGCCTTGCCCTCTACTGTCTTGAAGCCCCTCTCCACATGGTAGCCAGGAGAAGAGTTGTTAAACTATTCCTGGTTCTACCCCAGCCCTGCTTGGAACCTGGGTGAACAAAGGAATGAGAAAATTCAGTCCCCGAAGGCTGCAGACACAGGGTTGTTGCGAATGCTTCACATACTCACTGGAAGGTTTGTAAGACAAACATAAGACCAGCAGGGCCCAAGAGGCTGTGGGAAGTGTCACCATTCTGTCTGGGCTGTGTCATGGATCAGGCATTTGGATGATGTTGTTTCCGGGGCAGTGTTGTGCCCACTATCAGCCTTGGCGGGCAGCCCAGCCCAAAGCCTGACGCCACTGGCTGGGGCTTCCCGAGGATGCTATGCATGTGGAAACCAAAATATTACTGTACAGGGTGGAGCCACAAACCTAAACTGAGCTGAGCAAAGAAGGTGGCCTGATGTGGCTTGGAGCCCCTGGCCACTGGATCTGAAGGCCTAACATTTGTCTGCTTGTCTGTGTCTGGTTTCTTGGCTATTTTCTTTTACCTTCTTTACAGTATAGTATTGTTTTCTGCATAGATAATACATTTCTATAATTCCAAAATCAAAAGTGAGTTTCCCTTCCCAGGAGTAGCAACAGCTGGGCTCCCTGACTTTCCTGGGAGACTTCATGCTGATTCTAAGGCTTAGGGACAAGACTTCTTGACCCCTGACAGCACACAGGGTGATGCTGCCCTCATGGACCCAGGGGCCCAGCAACTGTACAGCTGGCACATTTGGGAGATCTTTTTGATGGCTGCATAGGATCCTACTGCCTGGCTAGACCCCGGTTTATTTAACCCCTTCACATGGACGTACATTTCCATAAGTATTTATTTGCCATATAAAAAATAGCACAGTAAATAACATTCTATGCTCAATGGGGGAGTATTTTTGCACTTGATGTCCTTTGGGCAGACACTGAGCAAGGTGGGGAGGTACAAAAATGTACCCAGTTTGGAAGTAGCAAAGGTAGGATGGGAACCTGGCCACCCTGCCCCAGATGCTCTGGATTAAAACACCCAGGTTGATGTAGGGAAGGGAGATACCATGTGACCAGGAATCAGTCTCTGTCTCTGTTTTGCTTTCTCTGTCTCTGTCTCTCTCACTCTTTCTCTTTCTGTGTCTCTGTGTGTTTCTGTCTCTCTGTGTCTCTCTGTCTGTCTGTCTGTTTTTTTTTTCTCTCTCTCTCTCTGACAGGCCTAAGCTCAAACCCTAACTGTATTCCCTCCATCCTCCCAGCTGTCTTCTCCAAGCCTCAGTGTCCCCATCAGGACAGCAGCTACTGAGCAGGGGTGAAGTTAGACACAGAGTGTTGCGGGCTGCAAAGGCTACAGAGAAGGGAGAATGAAGAGATGAAGCTTGCCGCGGAGTGCCCACTAAGGCACTGAGCAGGGAGAGAAGGTGGGGAGGAAAGTCAGACATCCAACAGACCTGCTTTGCCCTTAAGAACCTCCCAGACCCGTCTGGCACAGCTGTCAGGTGGCCTCAGTCCCATTCTGTGCCAGGAGAGTAGGCCCCAGGGAGGGTCCTGGCCCCAGCTGACGCCACAAAAGGGCAGAGGGCAAGCTAGCCATTTTGAACCCCCAGATGGCCAGGGAGAGGTCTTCACTCCCTTTCTCCCAGTAGGCTCTGGCCTCTCCACAGCCTAGAGCTTCCCTGTCCCATTGCAGAACCTCCTCAGAGACCACAGATGCCTTGTAACACAACTGGGGAAACTGAGGAACAGAAAAGGTAACAATTTATCTGCGTCAGCCAGTGAGAACTTGAATACATGGCCCCTAATCTCAGGGGCAGTTCTTCCCACACGCCACTCACTTGCACTTTCCTTCATTCAGCAAATATCTATGGGCACCACTGAGATCAAGAGCGTCCCCATGGCCTGTGTGCACTCACAGGGTCAGGGGTCCACTGGAGTCCTCCCTGGTGAGTTCAGCCACTGAGCGTGCCCTTGGGAGGTGGGCTGAGGTGGGAAGGGGCAGCCTGGGTGGCTGGAAGGATGTCTCTCCTTCCTACAATTCTTCCTGGCCCCAGTGTGAGCCTCTTTCCTCCACAGCAGGCTCTTCCATCCTGCCATTTCTACTGTGGAGCCATCAGACCATGGAAACCCCAACAAACCTTGAGCCCAGTTAAACTTTTCTCTTCCTTCAAGTTGTGGGAGTCCCAGAGGCCAGCAGTGACTGAGACAACTTCCCACTGGACACCACCCAGAGCAAAGTACAGCTCCTGCCTGCGAGGGCTACACTCTGGCAAAACAGGGAGTTTAATAAAAGCCAGGAGATCCATGTGCAAGGAAGAAAACTAAACCACAGAAAGGGAGTAGAGGCTCAGGTACTGATGGTGCAGCTCTGGTGGGGTCAGCTGATGTGGTGGGTGGTCAGAGAGGCCTCTCTCGGGAGGTGACAGGTAGGCAGAAGTCATAGTGAGAGAGAATAAGCTGTGTCCACGTGTGGGGTGCCACCAGCACATGGAAATGACAAGTGCAAAGGCCCTGAGCTAGGAAGGTATATGGTTTATTTCTGGAACTCCTCTGGCTGCAGCAGAGGGATGGATAAAGGGCAGCCTGGAGGAGTAATGAATCCAGATCATGAGCACAGTTAGGTCACTGGATCTTAATTTAGGCTGCATCAAAGGACAGACTCTCAAGTTGTTCAAAGAGTCCCACAGCTCCCTATGACCTGGCCCGGGGTTCCAGGTCTGACTAGCTATCTCTGTTCCTAGATCTCTTCCTCCCACCACAGGGCCCTCACACATTCTCACTTCCAACCTGTCCTCCTCTAATTAATTCCTTTACATCTCAGCCTGGCCAGGGCAGCAGGCTATCCCTGCAGCATAGAACTCCTCCGTACAGCCCTGGGAACTTGGCAATGCCTCTTTAACACTCCTCCCACAGTTCCTCCTCTGAGAAGCCCATACCCACCTCCCCTTGGTCCCTGTCATTCCCCAGGCCCCTCCCTTCTCCCAAGACCCTCAGTGAGCCCCTCAAGGGACAGAAAGATCATTGGCACCCAGAACTGAGCCTCAAACCACACAGTTAAGTAGTGACTGCAACTTAATGAAACAATCCCCGTTTTACACAGGAGTAAACCTGGGCTCCTGAGGGCTGACATCTCCAGGTGGGCTAAGAAGCTCCCAGTGAATGGGGAGCCTGAGGCAGGTAGGAGGCCTCAGTTTCCATCCCAGTGGGGAACATCACTGGTCCCCTGCCCTGGAGCTCTGGAGCTCCACACTGGTGGGGCACTGGTGTGGCATCCAGTGGCTCATGGAAGCTTATCTTACATCTTGTCTGAAGATTTGTATTTTTGAAAATGGCTCCAGTTTAAAAGGGGAGGCACAGGCTTGATAGAAAGCACTTGAAGGACTCCAGGAAGGAAATTGAAGTCAATAAATTAGCACCTGTGGATAAGATAACTATGGTCAGTGGAGGTGCAGAATTGAGGTAATTAAGGATGGGTTAAGAGAAAGCTACGCAAATGAAAAAACACAGCATGTAGTTAACTCCAAGAAAAACAAAAAGTTTTTACAAGAAAGGAAATGCAACCAAAATACATGACACAGCTTGGAAGGAAATAGTATTTATAGTCACAATATAAATAACATTAAATATTCATTTAATGAAAAATCATGATACACAGAGTGGAAAGAGAAGGGGTGGATAAAAGCTTGATCTTTTTGTAATAATAAAAATGGTTGTGCAATGTGCTAAGCGCTTCATACCTTGAATTCTAATAATCCAGTAACCTAAATATTCTCATAACTCATTTTCTAAATGAGAAAACTGAGGCACAAAGAAGACTAAATCACCTGCACAAATTCATATGGCCAGAAAGGGAAGGGCTGAGGTCCAAGGGCAGAGAGTCAGGCTGCAGAAATGATACTGCAAAGACAGAACCGGAAAGTCAGTCTGTGTTTGTCTAAAGTTAATTAGCAGGAGGAAACGCTATTTAGAAATAGGGAGGAACGTATCAGAGAAAATATACAATTGAAGGTAGTTGCCTCTGCAGTGCAGGACCAGGAGGGAAAATATGGGACAATTTTGGGAACATTTTTATTAATGCTCTTTAATTTATGTAAGTCTTTACAAGCAACTGCCAAGTGGAGGCAGGAGCCAGCAGGGGAGGTTCAGAATAGAGCTTTCTACGCCTCACCTGTCGTTGAGGAGGCCACCGAGGCCCCGGGGCTTAGGCGGAGGCAACAGAATAGAGCTTTCCCTGGTGACAGTGGTATTTCATACCCTGATTGAGGACTAAGGTACAGCAAGTGATACCTGTAAGTCCTGTGCATTTCACTCCATGGCAAATATGGCAAATTTTACCTTAAGGGAAAAATGAAGCACAAACAAGTATTGAACTCTAGCTAGTAATATGTATGTAGAAATGCCTTGAAGAGAGCAGCACACTGACTTTTGCAGCTTGCTCTGATGAGCTTAAAACCAAGTAAGATGCATTAATGGATGGATAGACTGATGCATGAATTGGCAGATCCTTAACAGAGAAGATACAGCAAAATATGAACTATGCACCAGGTTGTGGGCATAATGATTGCTCATAATATAATTCTGTTCATTTTTCTTCATGTGTGAAATCTTCCTGAAGAAAATTCTGGGAGAAATAGGTGAGGGCATTACTTGAAAAATAACATTCATCATTAAGAAGCTGGAGGGGGTATTCTGTCCTGGAACTGGATGAACCCCCAACCTTTAAGTCATGCCATGGAGGGCAGTGGTCATGGTGCTCTCACCTACGTCCCTGCTCTACCAGGGACCCAGAGCTCAGGGACTTACAGCCTAATCCTCACTCCTTTCTGCTCCTCTGTAAACAGCATGTCAAACAGAATAGAGGTGCCCTCACCCCCTCCACAAGAATGCCCCAGTAGCAGAAACAGAACCATTTAATCCACTTCTGTCAAAAGGGCAAACTGAAGTCCACTGGACAGTATCCTTTCCCAGGAGCCCATCACAGGTCCACAGTGCAAGTGAGCAGCCAGGTTGCCTGTCTCCAGCCCCACATGTGTATAATTAGCTGGTGGGAAATAGATCGGCAAGCAGATCTCATCTCTGCCTAATTAGGGACCAAGCAGCTGGGGCCGGGCTGGCCTCGGGGAGCTGCTCTAAAGCTGGGCAGCCCCAGGAGACGGAGCAGCAGCTGCAGGCCTCAGAGGGCTGAAAGCAGCAGCCGCAGCTCATGGGGGGCTCACACTCCAACTAGACACAGAACAATAGAGGGGCTGTTTCAGCAGAGACCCCTCGTAGGAGAATGGAAGGAGCTCCCAGCCTGTGTGCTCCACGGACCCCTACAGGACAGGCTGGGAGGCTCTAGACCGTGGAAGAGAGGAGCTTCCCTAAGACCAAGCAGCATCTGCTGGAGAATCAAGGCTCAGCTTGCACCTTGGTCCTTTCCAGGGACCTTCCGGGATCTGCCTACAGACTCCCAAGGTCCGGCTCAGCCAAACCAGCACCTGTACTTGAAGGCAGAAGTCCCTGACCACACCTGCTTCATACCGTAGGAGCGGTGCTCTTGCTGCCTTGCTGCCTCTCCTCTCATCCCATGGCAGGAACCATGTCTGTCATCCTTGCTGGGCACCCAGGAAGTGCTCAATCCAATGGCCAGCAGGAAAGGCTTCCAAGATGCTGAAGAGAGGGGTGTATATGCCAGAGAACTAGGTCTCTAGTCTCTGTCTGGGGGTTCACAGGCCAGGGCGTGACCCCAGGCTGTCCTGCTGACTTGCTGTGTGGTAGCCCACAAGTCACCTCCAACCCAAGTTCACCCTCCAATTCTAATACTCCTGAGCCTCCAAAGCAAATCCTGAGGACTCGACGAGAGGGTGAGTTCAGCACTGACAGTTCCAGCATGATCAAGTGCTCACCCTCCCTATATACTGGTCCTGAGGACACAACTTCAATTTTTACACATGCAAAAGGCAGCCAGCCCACCCCCCTACTTGAGCAGCCAGGGCCTTGACATCTCTGGGACACCACTTCTGCAGAGTGGCCTGGATCATCCTCAACCACAGCACTCCTTGACACAGGACCCATGGGCAGGTCATGGCACTGCTTGTGCCTCAGTCTCCCCATCACAGTGAGCGTTGAGCCCATTCTCATGAGCTCATCTCTACCACACAATTTCTGCTTCTCTCCCCAGTCTTCTGTGGCCCCAAGGGGCTGGTGGTGGACAGAGACTGACAGACAGCTGGGCTGCCCTGGATGTTTGTCAACAGCCCAACGGAAATCTCCTCTTTATGCTTAAAATAAAAGCTACATCAAACCTGTCACCAGGCCTCCATTAGCACTTCCTGTTTCTGAGTGCTGCAGCACGGCATCCTGCAAAGAGGAAACACCACCCTGCCCTCTCACTACCACCCTGTGGGGGAGGCCAAGCCACCCCAAGCTGGCCCCATGTTTGCCTATCCTAGTTGTAGCTACTCCACCACTGTGACTAACCTGGGAGGAGATTAGAAGACCTCAAAGCCCAGACCAGGCCCCAGCCTGGCTCTTCCCAGGCCTGAAATATAGCACGGAGACCCCAGAGTGTCCCAACCCAAGTAGGATACGCCACCAACTCTCCAGAGGCCCAGGAGGGAGCCTGGATTGTCCAGGATCTCCCAGAGTTAAAGACAGGCCACCCATTCTGTGCCGTCCTCCCGATGTTGCTCGTCCTTCACAGCTCTACTTCCCACCCACTGTGGCCCGGGTGACCTCAAGTTCAGGGTTTGTCCTCGCTAAGCTTCCTGCCCACTTGGGAACTAGGGAGGGGTGAGAAAGGGTGGAACCTTTAAGGCTGGAGTTGGGGGGAGATCCAGCCACTGACAGCCTCACTTCTTCACACCCCCTCCCAGGTACAGAGGCCCAGTTCTATCCTTATGCCCTCTGGCTGGATCCAGGTTCCTCTTCTACGAAAAAGCCCCTCTCAGAAGTTAGGACCCCTGTTATGGGCAGGTCTCAGGCCAGTGGCTGATCTCCTCCTACACCAGATCTTACAGTGAGCAATTATTCATTTCCAAAGCCTCAGCTCAAGACTTCTCCCACTCTCCCTCTTCCTTGTGAACACAGAAGAATCTCAAGGACCAGCCCTTGGAGAAAGAAGCATTTACATTTATTAATCAAGGGAGGAGGAGCAGAGCAGTGCACACTCCTAACCAGTCCCTCTTGTCATCTAACCACCTAAGCCAGCTGCCAAAGATCAGAAAGAGCAGAAGACAGGACCCCTGCCCTGCCCCTCCCCCCAGGGCGAGTTCCCAGGAAGCAGGCGCCAGTGGAGTAAGGAAGAGGAAGTCACAAAGGACTGAGGCCAGGGAAGGAAGGAGGAAATGAAGCCACTGGGTAGATAGGGCTGGCAGTTCCCCAGGCCCCTTGCTTTCAGTAGTGAGGGCCAAACACCTCTATCTAGCCTTACTAGAAGAGCAAAGCCGAGCTCTGTGCACATCAGAAACCTTGTGTATGTGGGGGAGTAACCCTCCCCAGTCCTTCGTCTAGGCCTCAGCCTTTGCATCTATACCAAGGTCTCACAGAACTATCTCTGGTCTGTCCAGATATGGAATGCTACAGGAGCAGTCAGAGGCCAGCTGCCTCTCCAGGATCTGTCCTTTGGTGAATTCCACATCAAAGAGAGGCCTAGCCCTCAGCTGCAGGGGTCTCCCGTGCCTGCCGCAACCCATACAGCCACTTGATCACACGAGCATTGCGTTCCACAACGGACACACCATAGGGGACCCGCTCCCGGGCGTGCTCCTCCACTGTAGCAGAGCTGCGGGCAGAGTAGCCCCCTTCAGAGCTGCCCGGCTCAGCACTGGGCCCCGCCAGGGACACAATGTCCGAGCTGGCTCGAGCCAGGTGGGCTACCCCCAAGCCCTGCGCCTCCTCTGGGTCCAGGCCACAGAAGTTAAAAAAGCGCTCAAGGTCAGCTGCTGCCCGAGAGAAGCGCTCGCTCAGGTCCGACTTGGAGCGTTGCAGACCCGGTGGCCGGACTGGGCTGGAGGCGACAGTTGTGCATGGTGATAGGCAGGCCCCAGCAGATGATGCAGGTGGAGGGCGAACGTCCACTCGGCGGACAGCAGTCGTACTGTGCAGTGGGCGTGGAGGGGTGGCTTGGGGGCACTGGGGGGCTCCTTCTGCCCGCCCAGGCATACGGCTGGCCTCGGCAGTGGACACCGGGCTATCACACAAGTTGATTAGGCTGCTAAGGATCTCCAGGTCTAACTGGGGCCGGCAGCCAGGACCAGGCAGGACTCGGCGGCTGGATGTGAGCACCGTGCGGCGAGTCCCTGGGCTAAAGAGTGGTTGTTTAGACAGCAGAGGCTGCACAGGTTCCTGGCGGGTGTTGGCCACGTGCAGACTCTTGACATACTTGGCCTTGTCTGCCTCCAGGCGCTCCACAGCACTGAGTTTCCGGGCTCCACCATCCACTGGCCTCCGTAGTAGATAACCGGGAACCTTCGTCCGCAGGCGGAAAGGAAGAACAGGGGTGGCTGCAGTTCCGGGGGTCAACGTGTCCACCGGCATGGCTATCACATACCTCGAGCACCTGGGTCTTGAAGAGCCCATAGAAATGAGGAGACCGACATCCAAGCAGAACTCGCAGCTGAACACAGTAACGGCTGCAGCAGGGGAAAAAAAAATGCTGAACACACTCAGACAAAGGCTCAGCAGAGGCTGCAGGAGGCAGACTCCTGCCCCATTATAAACTAAAGGCCACACCCCTGTCTCACAGGGAGCCAATCAGCAAGCAGAAAATCACTGCTGAAAGACCTGTGGCCCCACCCACACCATCCTTGGTCCTGCCCTGCTCAGCACACAGAAAGAAAAGGTGCTAGAAAAGAAAGACAAGCCCACTTTAAAGCAGCAAAGAAGGCTCCAGGCTCCATGCTGAGCGCTCACCAGCTGCACCTTTGAATCCTCTCACCAAACCCATTGTGTGGATGAGGAAATCGATGCTCAGGGAGGCAATCATCTTGCTTAAACTAACCCAGCGAGTTGACTCTACCCTTTGGCCCCTGGCAGAGGAATTAGGGTTGAATGACCAAAAGAAAGTGCTCCACCCCCCTAACCTGGACTGCCCAGGAATCTGGTACCATCTCTGACCCTCACCCATCCAGGCAGGAAGCTGCTCTCTATGCCATTCACCTGCCTAGACCTGCCAGGCCCCAGGCACGGGAGCAGAGTGTGTAGGGATAGAGCAGAAAATCCCCATTGCACCCCAGTGGAGTTCAGACACCTGGCAGCTTCCAGTATGGGACTCAGTGCCTGGGCCATGGTGGCATGCTTATGCCTGTCTGGCCAGAGCTATACTGTGGCAAAAGAAGTAGAAATGCCTAAAGTCACACAGCTCCCTCACAGACATCCAGGCCTGTTCTGCCAGCAGCCGCAAGATGGGCACTCAGCAGAAGGGCATGCCTGGGTACACACGTGTCCACGTGGTCACCCAAGTCCCAGGGCCTGATGCCTCAGGCATCAAGTCAATTCTGTCCCTGTGTCTAAGGCCTGCTGGGGCCACAAAGCACCACCATTCTTCCTGGTCCCCCAGGCCCTTAGAGATGAAAAGCAGAAGAAAATCTACACGCTAAATCTAGACTCTTTTCATCAGTAAAATGGAAGAGACAGACACTTAGCCTCAGTGATCCAGTCATCTGATGCTGTCCAATTCAAAAACCACTAGCACTCAATGGCTATTCGACCTTACTTTACATTTAAATTAATTAAAAACTACTGGTTCCTAAATCACACCAGCCCTATTTTCAAATTGTCAACAGCCATGAGTAACCAGTGGTCATTACAGTAGCCAGCTCAGGATAAAGCACTTCCATCCATGGCACAGAATTGTACTGGACAGCCTCATGGGAACATCCGATAATCCAGGAGGGAGGGGTCTACATTAGGGGAGGTCCCTACTGTATGCCAGGCATTTTATACCACACACTCCTGAAACCTCTAACAAGCCTGGCACCCCTTTCTGCAAATGGAGAAACAGATTCAGAAAAGTGTCCGCTCTAGATCCCAAAGTAAACACAAATTCATATGAGACTGACCCTAAGAATACTAATGCTGACCATTTCTCCCCACAGCACTCCAGCTCCTCCCCTACAGACACAATTTCTTTTTCCCTTATCACCTTCATAAGCACCACACAATTCACTGTATTATGTCTATGGCTGTTTTACACTTTGCTATCCTAAAAAAATATCACTCCACGAAGGTGGAGGTTTTGTCTGTTTTGTTCACTGGGTCTGTATCACGACACTGCAGTCGACACAGAGTAGATATGCAGCAAATAGTTATTCACTTGAAATGCCTGTGACAGTGTGTGATAAACAAGAAAGGGGTACCCGGCCCACCACAGGCATGTGGCAAGTGGCCCAAGGGGTAAGTGGTGATCCCAGATGCTGGGATCCAGAAGTGCATGCAAACCCTGGGTCCTTAACTGTGAGCACACTGAGTAATCACATTTTTAAAAAATACTGCACACACTTGACAAACAAAGCACATCTGCTAACATACTTGCCCTCTCCATCTGCTCTGTCAGCCCCAGCTGAAGACCTGGTAGCAGTATTGAACTGGGAAGACTTTGGGGCCTGTTGGCCCAGGGTCAGTCCGGGGGGGTTGGGGGGGGGTGGAGTGGACTGGCAAGAAAGGGAGGCCCCCACTGGGGGCAGACCTCAGGAACCCCAGTGGGAGAATCTGACCTGAAGAACTACTGTGCCCTGTCCAGATGGCCTGAATCTTCCCCACCCCCACCCCACACTGGCTTCAGCCACCCAAACCAGTCCAACCCGTCGGTGAGGGTGGTTCCTTCCCAGGCACCAAGAGGGAAACAGTGGAAGGAAGGAGGTCAGAGGAGCAGCACCACAGCAGAAGTCTCTCACTGTGCTCTGGTACCACCCCTCTTAACAAGCCCATTGGTCCCAGATCCCCTGGGGTGGGCAGAACAGAAGTGAGTCACCAAGCCTGGCTCTGGGGCCACTGACCCAGGGTCTCTGGCTCGCCCACCCACCCTCACTGCAACTTGTGCAAACCACAAGCCACTGCCCCTCTCCTTATCTATGCAAGGCAGTTAAAAATAGAGCTCCCAGCATCTTCAGGTCACAAAGTCAGAGAAAGATCCACTGGGTCCCAGGACCTGCCCTAGCCCTTGGTAAAAAAGGTGGCGCTCAAGACTCAGCTGTGTCTTTACGAGGACAGCCCAGATCCTGGCCCGCACCCTCCAAGGTGTAGAAACAGCTCTAGAAGAGCAGTCCGTGAACTGGCAAGCCCTGTGCCGCGGGTGGACAAAGGCAGGACGGCTCCTCCAGGCGAGGCCATGTCCACATCCTCAGAGACCTCTACTCATGCCCAACTGCCCAACCACTCATTTTCAAGCCTGCCCACGAATGCCCCAAATGCTCCAGCCCCAGCCCTCCTCTGTACTCCCCGGACACATGGTCCTGCTTCCCTCCCTCTGACCGGTTCCACTGGCCTCAGCTTCAGAAGGAAGTGGGGGAAACCCAGCTCTCCAGTTTGGCTTCTACGAACCTCCCTCCTTTGGAGGCAATCTTGGGGTCTCACGGCAGCTAGGAAAGCCACAAGCGACACCTACAGGCCCTCAGCGTGCTGTGCGGCGCCCACCGCCAGCGGCCCCTCTCTGGATGGGGTTCACCTGACTGAAATGAGCGAGCTCAAGACACGATCCCCAAGGTCCTATTAAAGTCCAAAGGCGAGTATCTGCCTAGTCCACAGGGCTCAGCTAACCCCCTCCTCGGCACAGGCTTACATCTCTGCCCCTCTGGCACGTACCTGGCTGCAATGCCCGCGCAGCTGCTCTAGGCTCCTTCAGCCCTGCCCACCTGGGGCTCGGGTAACCCGCCTTTGCGCAACTTCCGGTGGCGGCAGCGGGCAGGTGAATCGCTGCCCAGGTACTGAGTTACCCAAAAAGGGGTAAGGAAAGCCAGGGAGGGGCCAGAGCCGATCAGGATCCCGGTCCCCGTTCGCTGAGAGCTGGCCAGTGCCAGAACCAGGTCGCATCCATTCCAGCTCACCCAGGGACCTGGGAGCTGCCGGATCCCACCGCTCACTGGAACACGGAGTCCCTGGGGCAGGGGAGGGGACACATATCCATCTTAGAAACTGGAAAACTGAGCACACGCACTATCTCAGGACCGGCAGCCAATGTTCCCTGGGCCTGACACAGGAAAGTGTCCTTCCTGGTATTACTTAACCTATTTTAATCTTCTCCAAAACCCCTGTGAGGTAAGCTCTGGTGTCATCCTGGCTTGACTAATGCAAACTAGGTAGACAGGCTGTCACTTGCCCGGAGTCACATGGGGGTCTAATCTGGCCATTTTCTCTCCAGACCAAGTTTTAATGCCACCCTTTTCTATGTACAAGTCCCCACATGGGTTGCTGGCCCCCTGCTCTATAAATGAGGGTGCCCCTATCTTCTGGGACAGGCTGGTATGACCTTGGGAGCCTGAGGGTGCCCACACTTTGTGCAAACTATCAATGCCAACAGGGGTGGGCACAATGGTCAAACTAGAGTTCTCAGTGCTGTGCACTAGGCTCATTTAAACCTCTGATCCCCTAGGAGGGAGGCCACTGCACCCCCATTTCCAGAGGAGACTGCAGCCCTGCAGAAAGGAACCTTGCCATGGCAGTGACTGTCCCCTTTGCCACTCCAAGGCCTCTGCTATTCAGATGGGCCACTTTCCCCTGGGAGCCTGAGGTCCAGGAAAGGAGATATACACAAGCTTCTGATCTGGGAAGCCAAGAGGATATTAAGCACTGAGGCTCCCTAGTCCTCAGTTTTACGAAGGGGGCAGACAAGACCACTGTCCCCACCATGGGGGTCCAGTCACCCCACCTGGACCTCCACTGAGGCCATAATAGGGTTGAGGATGAAGTCTCCTTCAAGCACTAATAGTAACTGCAAAGCACCAGCAACTACTTTATAATAAAATAAAGCAGAGCTAATCTCTTTCTAATACTCTGTACTAGGCACCATTCAAACTCCTACTATATGGTAACTCATTTCATTCTCACAGCTACTCCACGACATATATACTACTGTTGTGCCCATCTCACAGATGAAAACTTGAGGAACAAAAAGGTAAGACCACCTGTTTGTGGTCATACAGCTGGTAAATGCCAGAGCTGGAATTTGAACTTAGGCTTGGGTCTAAGAAGAGAAGGTAAAAGAATTTTCATTGTTGTTAGGCTTTAGTCACTCACCAAATGTGTCCCCACTGGAACCCCTAAAATTTTACTGTCTACTGTGTTGCGCCTTCAAAGGAGAAGCAACTTTCAGAGGCACTCACTGGCTATGATTTGGGACCCCGGTTTCTTTACCTGTAAAATGGGGATGGTAAGTCAACATTTTCCCAACTAGATCCCATTGCAGTTATGCTTAACCTTCCGATGGTACCTTCCAAATAAAATCCAGCCTCCCTATGTGATCCTTAGGTCCTCGAGGACCAAGTCCTTCCCACCTCTCCCACCTCTTTTTGATCCAGCCACAGAGCTCTCTTGCTGTCCTGAATAGGTTTTAGAGATTCGCTGATCTAACACCGGTTTCCTGTCCTCCACTGCATCCCTATATATATTTTCCCTCCAGGACCAAACACAAGAAGGAATGTCACTGACCAAGTGGCACATCTGGCACTGTCACCCATCAGGATGTACACATCAAATATGTGCAGTTCCAGTTTAAAACAGAAAGGGGAAAGGAGATTAAACACACATGTTGTGAACTACACACACTTTGTGAACTACACATAAGTGCTGCTGTAGCCTTAGTTCAGCCAGCCAGGAGCAGCAGATAAGAGCCTGGCCTGATGTGAGTGACCAGCTGATACACTAGTAAAAGGAACACTTGCCACATTCCCCTCTGCACAAGAGTTATCATCTTCCCTTTGTGAGGAGTAACCATCTTTGGGAAAGGAGGAAAAAGGAACAGCATTCCCAGGCACCAGTCCCCCACCCTGCTGCTGCTCTTCCTGGGCCTGTCCCACTCCCGTTCCAGCTGGGCTCTGCTCACTTCTAGACACAGCCTACCCTTTCTCCAAAGACACCACATGTGGAACTCTGCCTCCATGCTCTTCCAACTGCACCCTCACCCTTCTCTGCTGGGCACAGCATGGGCTCCAGGACCAGCCTGCTGGGCTCCAATCTCAACTCCACCACGGATTAGCTACAAGACTTTAGACACAACTCCTCTATGCCTTAGTTTCCCCAGCTGTAAAACAGGGCATATAACAATGCCTCCCTCCCAGACCACAGCAGCATTAGTCAGGACAGCCAAAAAGCAAAAGCAATCGATGTGTCCATCAGTGAATGAAAGGCAAACAAAAGGTGATGTGAATGCATGTATAACAGACTACCATTCAGTCTGAGAAAGGAAGGAACTTCTGGCATATGCTGTGGCACGGTTAATCCTACATACATTATACTAAGTGAAATAGGACACGAGGAAAATACTGTGTGCTTCCATTTATATAGGTATCTAGGTACCAATCTAGGTCCTTAGAATGGTTCAAATCACAGACACAGAAAGTAGAATGGTGCTTTCCAGGGGTCTGGGAGCTGGAAATGGGAAATTACTCTGTTGGGGAGGGAGTTGCAATTTGGAAAGATGAAAAAGTTTGGGAGGCAGAGGTGATAATCACTGTAAAACAATACTAATATACTTACACCACTGAAGACCTACTTACAATGGTAAAGAGGGCCAATTTAATTTATTATATATGCAATTGCACGCGCACATGCGCGCGCACACACACACACACACACACATCAGTACAAAATATGGAGCCAGACTCCCTGGGTTCCGATTTTACGATTTTATCTCTGGGCAAGCTTTTAAACCTCTCTTGCAGTCAGTTTCTTCTCTCTGAGGTAGAAATACGAGCCAGGCACAGGGGTATATGCCTATAAGGGAAACTGGGGCGGGGATCGAAAACTCAAGACCAGCCTGTGCAATTTAGCAAGATCCTGTCTCAAAACTAAAATAACAAAAATGGCTGGGGATGTAGCTTAGTGTTCCTTGGATTCAACCCCCAGTATCTCAAAAAAAAAAAAAAAGAAACTAAAAGATGAAAATAACATTCACAACTACCTTATATCAGAGAGAACAGGGAATTAAAGGAGTGTATACTTGTAAAGCATGCGGCACACAGTAGGTACTTAAGATGTGTTGTTGACTTTATCCTTTGTCTAGGAGGTAAGAGGTGTGGCTTTTGGTGCTAATCATTTTTACAACCCTGTGTACTAACCCCCTCCCCTTCTTGCCACCTGCTTCTCTCTTTCCCTTCAGCAGAAGCTGATCCAGACTTGGTAGAGACAGGGAGGCCCTTGCCTTCCCCAAAGAGGATCAGAAAGGCTCCATCCAGGCAGTGGAAAGGGGGTCAGTCAGCAGGACAGCCCAGCTCAGTTTCAGCCCAGCTGTCCTGGTCAGAGACACCCTGCTTGGCACCCCCCCAGGGCCAGACCAGGTCCCAAGCTATTTCTGGAGTCATCCCAAGCCTCATGCTCTGGCCTGCCCAGGAGTCAGCCTTGCCAGGGGCAGCCTTACACAAACCTCAGGAAGGGAGGGATAAGCAGGCTGTGGGAGCAGCGTGGGTGTGGATGCCTGGGGCACCGCACTCTTGCCAGGCCCACCCATATATGCCCACCTCCCCCAGCTCAATCTTCTGGGCCTTAATATATACCTGGGGTGGCAAGATAGGGACAAGAAGGCTTCCAGTCGGGGCTTTCAATGACAGAGATGCTACCTACAAGGCCTTTGGGCTAGGCGTAGCACCCAGCGGGGGAGGGTGAAGGTGGAGACAGACCCACAGCCAAGCCCGCTTCCTGTCCTAGACTGCCCTCTGCCTGGGCCTGAGCTCACCATCACAGAGTTCTATCTCAGTGCAGACACGTGAAGAAACTTGCCCAGAGTCACACAGTGAGCTGGTGACAGATCACAAACAGGGCAGTGACCTCATGATTTTACATATATTTAATCATTAACTGTATATTTAGTGGTTTTTCAATGAGATGATATGTGCATATGACTCAAATACATAAGCTTTGAACAGAATAAATTAAAGAAACAACCAAAACAAAACTTCCTAAGTCAGCTATCTACCTCGCAGGCACCACTATGATAAAACAGCTGTGTCTGCCTCCAGAGAAAAGCAAATATGGCCACAAGCCCTTCCTCTCCTCTTACACATACAACACTGCACCATGAACATTGTTTCACTTTGTACTTTTGCTCAGTAATATATATTTCCCTTTGGTCACTACTGACAGTCACTTAGCATCTCTTCAATTTCTGTCTGTTACAAATCCCACTGACTACCAGTGCACCCACATAATTTCACCTAGACATTGGATCGCTTGCCTTTCGGAGCATTTGTAACTGTGACAGAGACAGGCGGGCTGTGCTCACTGCAAGGAAACTGTCTGAGTTGACCTCCCACCAGTGGAGTACACCGCAAATGGTCAGCAGATGTTAGCTCTGGCTATCTTGATTACTAAGATTTGGCACACTGGATGCTTTGCCTCGCATTCCAGTGAGGGAAGATAATACACTGCCCCACAAGTAAAATACATACAGTATTAAAAAACAAAACACACATGGGGGAGGCCAAAGAATATGAAGTCAGTAAAGATGTGTTGAAAGGATGAATGAAAGAAAGACTTTTTTTTTCTTTCTGAGTTCCCTAAGTACTTCTTTCCAAAGCCAAGAGGCTGATCCAGAAGAGGATAAGTAATTCTCTTCTGAAGAGATCCAAGCCTCTTGAATCCTAGGATTATGTCAAAGACCCTAAGAGTGAAGCCAGAGACTGGAGCCAACCTGCATTGCCAAGTCTGTGGCTTTAGGCAAAGGGACCAAACTTTTTAGAACTTCAGTTTCTCCACCTACAAAAGGAGTCCAATAATAACCTGGGCAGAGAGGCGTCCCCCAGAAGGAGAATAACTGTAGTCTCAGACTTGACACTGCATCAGGGAGGGTCCTGGTCCCACTCCTAACACCAAAGTCCTGGTGATTACTGGCTTTAAGACTGCCCCTCATCCAACCCCAAGTGGATACCCAAGAGTCCAGCAGCGACTCCCAAGGCCATAAAAATCTGATGCCACCTCCAGTCTAGTCCAGAACTGTCAAATACGTCTTATATTCAAAGAGAGGTCTTCTGAAAGGGGCAGCCTCAGAACTCTGTGCGCAGAAGGGTGCCAGAGGAGTCCTGAGGCAACCCCTCTGCTTGTCTGCAGAAAGGGAGACAGGTCCAGAATGGGTACCTGCGTGAGGAGAGGTGATCCAGCCAAGGATCTACAAGCCGTGTCCCGGTGATAAGGGACTTTAAAAGTGACCACCGGTTGCCAGTCCGGGATTGCTCAAGGCAAATCTGGATGCTCTTCAACTAGAGGCCGAAAGATAGAGAGGAAATATCAGAACTGGATTCTGTACAAGACCTCGCTGGGCGAGGACATTTGCCTCTCGGAGCCTCAGCGTCCCCACCGCCCGGCCGGCGGACACGCAAAACCGGAGATCAGGGAACTGTATCCCCTCAGACCCAGGCAGGTACCCGAGATCCCCGCGTGCTCACCTGTAGCCCGCGCTAGGTGTGCTCCGCGCCTCCCACGCGTGAACAGGAGAGGCTTGACAGCTCGGACCCCGGCCCGGAGTGGCCGCTGCCAACACGGCCCAGGAGGCCCCACGCACGTGGGGGTCTGCAGGGATGTCTTCGGAGCTGTCCTCTGCTCGGGAGCTGGACGGTGCCCCGAGTTGTCCCCCCTTACCCCACCGGAGCAAAGGTCCCCAGGGCTGAGAGGAAGGGGAAATGAGCGCCCCTACCCTCATCACCAGAATGGTTCGCCCCGGACTTCCTGATTGGTTCCTCGCTTCCGTTCGAACGCCGCGCCGCCTGGGTTGCCAGGCGACTGCTTAGTATTGGCCGCTGAGGTCAGGGCCTTGGCCCAGCAGCCCCGCCCCGCTCCGCCCAGCGGGCCCCAAGTTGTTCTGGCCCCCTTCTCTATCCTGACGCTCAATTTCCTTACCCTCTTCCAACTGGCACTTTCTCTGGATCTTCGGTTAAAGAGGTACTAGTCAGAGGACCCTGGTTAGTTTCTAGTCCCTAGCTTGCTTTATGACCTCAAGCGAGTCCCTTCCCCTTTCCATCGCCCTAACCGCACAAAAAATAAGCGAATTAATGTTAAAATGGATAGTCTCCGCAGTCACAAAGTTTATAAAGGCTACCAGCAAAAATTAACATTGCCCTGCGTTATTCAAAATAATGGTAACAACTTCAACGCCCACTGAAAATGGATTGATGGGTCAGAGACTGAGCTCAGTGGTTCCAGCTCCTGCTTAACAAGCGCAAAGTCTCTGGTTCGATCCCAGTAACCACATACAACAATACCGGGCGTGGTGGCTCACGCCTACCGCCAATCAGTATCACATACCACAGTTGCCGGGTTTGGCGCCTGAAGACTGTAATCCCAGCACTCACGAGGCAGAGGCAGGAGGATTGCTGAGTTCCAGGCTTGCCTGAGCTACATAGTGAGCTCAGAGC
>PVIC010027201.1:0-24022 GCA_004025085.1 Thryonomys swinderianus
ACGGGAGGATTGCTGAGTTCGCAGCGGCTTGCCTGGGCACCATAGTGAGCTCAGGGCCAGCCTGAACTACAAAGCAAGACCCTGTCTCCAAAAAGCAAAAAAAAAAAAAAAAAAAGTGTATTAGGTATAGAAACACTACTTACTAGCAGCTATAACGAAACACGTAAGTATCAGGTAAATGGCTCTATACCAGCTGCAATAGACATGCTGATGTGCTTAACTAGTAAGACTGTATCTGCAGCTACAAGTGAAGTCCACTCCTAACTGAATTTAAGCAATTTCAGGTCATTCTTCCTGATTCACTTACCTTCTGCACAAGTCAAATAAGCGAATGAATTGGTCTATGATAGAAATCATGACCTCTGCATTTTCTCATACACTAACGCCTGCAGCCCTCTAAATGCAATTTCCTTCTGAATCACCATCAGGGCATATACAAGACAATGACACAGTATTTCCTTGCCCTTCCTTCCTAAGGTCAGGGAGTCGATATGAAGATTATGCCGATGCAACTCTGTATTCTGGAACTTAAGAGAATAACCCCCCAGGTGCGTTTAAGGATACAGCAGACCCTTACAAAAACATTCTGTAATTATATGTGCTCTATAAACTGTTTGAACTGGAAGACCGCAGTGGCATCTTGGGTTCTAGGAGGTAATGCCAGTTCCACTCTAGTGTCCTACTAGACACTACCTCTCCATGTTAGGATTATTTCCATTTACTTAATAGACAACGTGAAATATGGGTGGAGTCCCTCTGGGGTAACCCAGAATTATCTGAACATAAAATGTTTTGGTAACGTATCAGGGGTCATGGGCATCAACTGGCCTATCTTCATTCAACGGACTCTGGAAGTGAGCTTTTCTCTCCCTACTTTTTAAATTCAAATTCTTACATTTTATCTTCAGAACTTATATCCTTCCTTCTTGCATCCTCAGGACTTGCTCCACAACTTCACAAACATCTTCCCCCAGAGCTGGAGTCTCTTGGCCAGGTAGTATTTAGAAAGACTAACTGGTCCTTCTCAGTCAGACTAAGTGCTTGAAAAGAGATGCCATTGGCCTGGCTCTCTGTTTAGCCAGTGGTGAGCTCTCCCAAGAACAGGGAGGCATCAATTCCCTGCGGACTGGACTCGATTTAGAAACTTAATCAGTTCCTGAGGGATGATTAGAACTCAAGCTGGTTTTAAGTCAATACCACCACGACCTGGATGCTTATCTGAGTACACGTTACAGATAACAAGAGACAGATGAATCTTCTGTTAACGTAATTAACTCGAGGTGATCCTAAGTCAGACGGGTCTTGAGGGTCCACTGTGTTGGAATTACACTAAAGCCATGTACAATGCATCAACTTATGCTAAGGTGCTTCAAATGTATTAGTATTCATTATTCCAACCATGCAATTTAATAACTGGCTTCGAGTTCCACCCTTTAATTTTGGCATGGTATAACACAATTCATTAAATACAAGGGATTAATAACTTCAATAATTTTCCAAATCTTACTCTATGTAGTTTTAACTATTACTGTAAAAAATACAGCATTTCATGGAAGTTGAATGTGGGAAAATTCCCACCTTCTCCTTGCCATTGGTTCATACACACTTGAATAAACTTTCACACGAACTGGATGCATGAATCGTGTTCAGGATTGAGTTTGTTATGTGGTGATGCTAAACTACATTCTCATATTTTTTTTTTTTTTGAGACAGAGTCTCACTTTATAGTTCAAGCTGGCCCTGAGCTCACTATGTAGCCCAGGCAAGCCTCAAACTCAGCAACCCTCCTGCCTCTGCCTCCTGAGTGCTGGGATTACAGGCATGAGTCACCATGCCTGGCACTGTGGTATGTGGTACTGATTGCTGGTGGGCGAGTCACCACGCCCAGCATTGTATGTGGTTACCGGGATTGAACTCAGGACCTTGAGCTTGTGAGGCAGGCGCCAGAACCACTGAGCTAAATCTCTGGCCCTATTATTGTAATTCTTGATCACTACTAAGTGTTGCAGAAGTATGTAAAATGTTACAGAACTCCTACTGAAACATCAGACAGGCCTCATAAATGCATAACTTGGCTCATAAGTGTAACATTTTAAATCAGAAGTTATCTCGCTGAACATTTACTTCTACTTTAACAAAACACAGCAACATCACTGACGTGCTTGTTACTCATTTCTTCTGCTTAATTTTTTTTTTTTTGGAGACAGGGTCTCGCTTTGTAGTTCAGGCTGGCTCTGAGCTCACTATGTACCCCAGACAAACCTCGAACTCAGCAATCCTCCTGTCTCTGCCTCCTGAGTACTGGGATTACAGGCATGAGCCATCACGCCCAGCAATGTGGTATGTGGTACTGAATGCTGGTGGGCGTGAGTCTCCATGCCCAGCATTGTATGTGGTTACCGGGGATCGAACTCGGGACCTTGCGCTTATAAGGCAGGCACCAGAACCACTGAGCTAAACCTCCGCCCCCCCTGCTTAAATTTCTTAATCCTAAATTCCTATTCTCCATCAAAGGGATGGACAGTGTCAGTAGTGGTGAACATATGGTATGTGTGCCCAGGGGCCTGTTTCCACTGAAAGCTCTAAAACATTTGCCATCCCTGTTCTATGTTCTGACCATAACCTCTTCCAGGTGTCTATTTCCTATTCTCACTGCTAGGAAGATGAGTCATTTATAAACCAATAATTCCTGTTTGATAAAATTTATCCAGTTCTAGCAATTTTTATCCTTTTCTGTAAGGGCAAGATGATTTGAATCATCATAGGGAAAAGCAGAATACGAAGTAAATAACTTGACTATAGTAATCACCTGCAAACAGCTCCTACTGATATTTTAATAAAAGTTAAGCTAAAGCTCTTGGAAGAGAACTATCAAATTCTGTTTGAAAATGTGGGAATAAAAAGAAGATCAATTTTGCCGGGCGTTGTGGCTCACGCCTATAATCCCAGCACTCGGGAGGCAGATACAGGAGGATTGCTGAGTTCAAGGCTTGCCTGGGCTACACAGTGAGCTCAGTACCAGCCTGAACTACAAAGTGAGACCCTGTCTCAAAAAAAAAAAAAAAAAAGATCAATTTTGAGCTGGGAGAGGTGGTGCATGCCTGTAATCTCAGCACTTAGGAGGCTGAGGCAGGACTGATGTGAGTTCAAAACCAACCTGGGTTACATAGTGAGTTCAGGGCCAGTCTGAACTATGCAGTGAAACTATCAAAAAAGAAAAAGAAAAAAGAAAATCAATTTAGTACTTATGTTTGCTGTAATTTTCTGATACTACTCAATTAACAGTATAGAAAATGTAATTGTGTGATACACAGGGTCTTTTTTTTTTTTTTTCTGAGACAGTCTCTCACTTTGTAGTTCAGGCTGGCCCTGAGCTCACTATGTAGCCCAGGCAAGCCTCGAACTCAGCAACCCTCCTGCCTCTGCCTCCCAAGTAGTGAGAATTTAGGCATAAGCCACCACGCCCAACATTGTAGTATGTGGTACTGATTGCTGGTGGGCATGAATCACCATGCCTAGTATTATTTTACATGGTTATTGGGGACCCTGGGGATCAAACCAGGGACCTTGTGCTTTCTAGGCAGGAACCGGAAACACTGAGCTGAATCTCCGGCCCCACAGGGTCTTTTTTTTTTTTTTTTTTTTTTTTTTGAGAGGGTCTCAACTGGTCTCAAACTCACATTGATCCACCCTGCTTCAGCCTGCCCAGTGTTGGGTTTACAGGTGTGTACCAGGGTGCAGTGTCCTGTTAATACAAGATTAACAAAATTTATTTTCAATCTATATTGTCTCAAAAGATAAATAAATCGGGGCCGGAGATTTAGCTCAGTGGTTCCGCCACCTGCCTAGCAAGCACAAGGTCCTGAGTTCAATCCTGGTAACCACATACAACACTGGGCATGGTGACTCACGCCCACCAGCAATCAATACCACATACCACAGTGCCAGGTGTGGTGGCTCACGCCTGTTATCCCAGCACTTGGGAGGCAGAAATAGGAGGATTGCTGAGTTTGAGGCTTGCCTGGGCTACATAGTGAGCTCAGGGCCAATCTGAACTACAAAGCAAGACCCTGTCTCCAAAAAAAAAAAAAAAAAAAAAGATAAATCTGTACTGTATGAAATCAACAGAACATTAAAGTTCAACAAGATGAGCCACCTTAATGAGGCTGGGGAGGACAGGTGCTAATCATAAGAACAATACTAAATTAACAACACAGGTATCAGAACCACTGAGCTAAATCTCCGGCCCTGAAAGAAGCTTTTATAATACAATTTCAAAGGCTCTCTGTTGGTTCTGAATATGGCATGAACAGCTATGACTAAAGCAAATGAAACAAGTTTTCTTCTGAGGTATGAGTATAAAAATTCACATGACATATACATCTTCAAAAATATCATTTTATGTAACTTTTTCTTATGTGGATTCTCTGCTCTTACCACTTTTATTACTTTTATGGGATTTATCACCAACATGAATTCTGTGATGGATTGTAAGATTTGATCGCCAACTGAAGCTCTTACTACATATCTCACATGTGTACGGTTTCTCCCCTGTGTGAACTCTCTGATGAGACTGTAGTTGTGAGGACCGGCTGAAGACTTTACCACACACATCACATTTATATGGTTTCTCTCCAGTGTGGACACTCTGGTGAAGCTGAAGACTTGAAGCCTGACTGAAGTACTTACCACATTCCCCACACTTATATGGTTTTTCTCCTGTGTGGACCCTCTGATGCATGTCAAGATTTAAGCTCCATTTGAAGCCCTTCCCACACTCCTCACATTTGTATGGTTTTTCTCCAGTGTGGACCTTTTGATGGGCTTGAAGGTGTGAGCTCCGACCAAAGCTCTTCCCACACTCTGCACATATGAATGGTTTTTCTCCACTATGGACTCTTTGATGGGCCAAAAGATTTGAGGCCTGCCTGAAGACCTTCCCACATTCCTCACAATTATAAGGTTTCTCTCCTGTGTGAATTCTACAGTGAATTTTAAGATCTGCTCTCCGACTGAATCCCTTTCCACATTGTTCACATTTGTATGGTTTCTCTCCAGTGTGAATTAGTTGGTGAATCTGAAGTCGTAAGCTCTGATTGAAGCCCTGCCCACACTCCTCACACTTAAAAGGCTTCTCTACACTATGGGCCTTCCAATGGATTTGAAGATAAGAACTCTGACTAAACCCCTTCCCACATATCCCACATTTATAGGGCTTTTCTCCTGTGTGGACCACAAGGTGAACTTGATAATGGGAGTTTCTCCTGAAGCTTTTCCCACACTCCTCACATTTGTATGGCTTCGCTCCAGTATGGACTCTTAGATGGGCTTGAAGATTTGAACTCAGAGTAAAGCCCTTTCCACATATAGTACATACATATGATTTCTCTCCAGTGTGGACTCCCTGATGGGCTTGAAGACTTGAAGGCCGACTAAAGCCTTTACCACATTCTTCACATTTATAGGGCTTTTCTCCTGTGTGGACCCTCTGATGAATATAAAGATTTGAGCTACAAATAAAACACTTCCCACATTCCTCACATTTGTATGGTTTCTCTCCTGTATGCACTCTCTGATGGGATTGAAGATGTGAATTCCGACTAAAGCTCTTACCACACTCATTACATTTGAATGGTTTCCTCCCTGTGGGGAGTCTCTGATGGGCCTGAAGATGACAGACCTGACTGTCCTCAAAATTATAAGGCTTCTCTCCTGTGTGGGCTTTACAGTGAACATTAAGGGCTGATTTATGACTGAAATCTTTCCCACACTGCTCACATCGGTATATTTTCACTACTGTGTGAACTTCCTGATGGGTGTGTAGATGTGTGTTCAGACTTAATTCCTTCCCATACTCATGTTTTTCTCCCAGAACAGCCTGGCCTTTTCCACACTCAATACACGTCCGAGACTCCTCTCCAGGGTGTAACTGCTGCTGAGGATCAAAGCCGGAGAGATCATTGCAGGCTTTTTCACATTCCTTACACTGGTAAGGTTTCTGTCCCGAATGAATCATCCTGTGCCGATAAAAAGTTGAAATCTGTACATTATCTTTCCCATAATCATTGCAGCTGTAGTATTTTTCACTTCTGTGTTCTCTATAATCATCATGGTGATGTGAAACCCAGTTGATGTGGTCAAAACCTTGTTTACACTGACACAGTTTATGTTTTGTGGAAACTTGCTGACATCTATTCTCGTAATTCTGAGATTCAGTTGAGGAGGTTTCCTGCCATGAATCCTGGGTTTTAAAAGTTGGGGATTCTGGATCGGCAGTATCACCAAGAACATCTATTTCATGATTTTCTAGACAGTGTTCATCTTCAGAGATTTGAATACATAGTCCTACCCCAACATGGCTGACAGCACCATCTTGTTTGTGGAACTGCAGATTGTTTACCCTGGAGTTATGAAACATGGTCAAGTCATTTGTAATTTGTTGCCAGATTTGCCAGCAGGAAAGCTCTTCATGGGACCCTCTATCTGGAACAGTCTGTAATTCTCTTTGTCTATTCTCTAGGGATAAAGAATTTAGAGGTATATAGACAAGTAAAAGCTTTATTCAGAGATTCACACTTAGAGGACACAGTAAGACACTAATGAATTTCAGGATGGCTTGGGTTATTGTTTTCACGATATATGAAGTTTTCTGATTTATACTCTGGTAGAAATCAAGATAACCCAGTTAGCTCTCAACTACTAAGCATTAATGAAACCCATATAAAAACACAATTACTGATACATTATTTAAATCTTTTAAAATTATATATCTTTCCTACTACAACACAGTTTCAGTAAGGATAAAACTTTTGTGGGATTCAGAGCTTCTTGACCACTGACCATAAAAGTGTCCAGCAGTTAGAAGGTGCCCAAGCAATGCATGCACAGATGAATTTCAATTTGTCTTCTAAGATTCTCAACTACTATAAGCCTGTTTTAAATTTGAGGTAATTTGTATCCAAAAGAACTTTCTTTTGCTTCTGATATAAAAGAAAATAAAACTCCTTCCATGTGCAAATATCTAAGTAGACAAAATATTTCCTCTTCAAAGGAATATGCTCTACTCCAATTGCTGAAATAAAGTCAGTGAGATAGTGTTGGGAACATGTTTTGGGAGAAATAATCAGGTCAAAATTGATCAGGCCTTCCTGGTGCAGATGACTCTGGACTCAACTCGACTTCACCTTTGCTAACAAAGATTCTGGTCGAACCACATGCTGTGATGCTTCAAGGCTGAACTACTCCATTGACTGTGTCTGCCCTGCCCAGGGGGATCTTCATCTGCATAATGTCTCTAGGACTACTGGAGGTGTTTGCCCTGCCCACAGGGCTGTTACATTCTGTTACTCAAGAGGTGCTGAATAAAAGGTGTGGTGAGCTGGGGCCTGGGGTCTTTTGCTACCCACAGTGGCATGGTTCAGGCCCAAACTTAGCCTCTGTGAACCTCGTTTCTGCCTACTTATTTTTTTTTTTTTTTTTTTTGAGATAGGGTCTCGCTTTGTAGTTCAGGCTGGCCCTGAGCTCACTATGGAGCCCAGGCAAGCCACTGAGAACTCAGCAATCCTCTTGTCTCTGCCTCACAAGTGCTGGGATTACAGGAGTGAGCCACCATGCCTGGCATTGTGGTATGCGGTGTTGATTGTTGGTGGGCGTTGAGTCTCCACGCCCAGCATTCTATGTGGTTACTGGGATCGAACTCAGGACCTTGCGCTTGCGAGGCAGGCGCCGGAACCACTGAGCCAACCCTCTGGCCCTCTGCCTACTTATTAATTATTATTTCACCGTGTGCCGCCAACTCACAGGAGACTAGAACCTAATGAAAGGTTCTAGTTACGTTCCCTTCCCCTGGTTCCCACAAGATAATGTTACTATTTAATTATTGTCATAATATTACAGGTTCCCTATGATTCAGAGCAACTTGAATAGATAAGCAAACACATATACATGCATATACCCCTTGGAAGTTAGAATTAAGAGTGCATCTGAAGACAAAAAATATTTTGCAAAATCCTTTATTTCCCCTGGTGTGTGTTCCTCCTATCAGCTATCTCCATGGAAGACAACTTTTCAAATCCATTAACTCATTCATTTATTCACCTAATAGTCACCATGTCATGCATGTACTATGACTGTTCTAAGAACTGAGGAAACAGCAAAAAACAAGAGGCAAAAGTACTATACTCCTAATGACTACCATCCAACATTTGAGGTAATGGTCAATATTTAGACACAAAATAAGGCAGGGCACACAGAGTAAAGGGAGAATTATATTTTTAGCAGGGTGATCAGAAGAGGCCTCTCATAATATTAAACATGAACTGAGGGTCTGGGGATATAACTCAGGGGTGAGGCACCTGCCCACCTGCGTAAGGCCCTGGTTTCAATCCTCAGAATTTCAAAAACAAACACAAAAAAAAACACACAAAACTGAGCAGAAACTTGAATAAAGGAAAGAAGGGGGCAGGAGGATTACAAGTGAATAAGCATTCTAGGCACAGAGAAAACATAAAGGGCTCTGAGGCAAAAGCAACCTTGGCAGGTCTAAGAAACTGCAAGGAAGACAACATGGCTGGGGAAGACTGAACATTGAGGAGAAGACAGAAGAGAGGTAGTGAAGGCTGAAGATCAGACTACAAAGGAGTTTGTTAGCTTCTTATTAGGCAGAGGTATAAGAAGCAAAATAAACAAGAGAATTTGGGGCAGAGGAATAAGACACTCTCCCCTAAGGCTAAAAGATCACTTTAGGGAACAGGAAGTAGGAGGAGGATGGGAGCAGGGCAATCAGTAGCAAGGTGTTGTCGAAATCTAGCAGAGAGCTAGCAATCTGGACCAGGTGATGGCAACAAAGGTAATGAGCAAAGCAGAGGGACAATCTACTGTAAGAACTTGCAACGGCTTGGTACTTACCTAAACTTCTTTCTCTTTGAGTTTCTGACTTCTGCTTCCAAAACTTCTCTTCTCTTTCTATGTGTGACCTGTCTCGTTTGAAGAGTTGGTGCTCTATGAACATGGAGAGTTACATAAGTTCAAAATGAACACACTAAAACTAAAATTTACTACCAATTTGAGTTCCAACAGCATATTGAAGATACTGACAACTGTCTTTCAAAACTCACACCTATGAACACTGAAAAACACCTTTGATTTCATGACTATTTCATGACTTCATAACATTTATTTCATGTGCATAATATGTATTGTTTTTTAAAAGTCTGAATCATTTTTTTTTCAACTTTTTTTGCGGTACCGGGGATCGATCTCGGGCTCTTGTGTGTCCAAGGTTGGCGTGGTACCACCTGAGCTAAATCCCCAGCCCCTTGAATCACTTATTTTTAACTAATGCCTGTTTTCATCAATTCTCCTCCCACTGGCTCTCACGCTAATCATCCAATTGGCCAGTTTTTGATGCAACACGTATGCATCCTGGGCAGCACTGATATTTTCATTAGAAATTGCTCATAGGGCCCTGGGTATGTGGCTCAGTGGCAAGAGCTTTTCCTAGCATGCAAGAAAGAAAAACTGCTGGAAGGATTCAATAATTAATCAGTTTTTAGTATATGTGCTGCCGAAGCGAGCACAATAATTATCAGTTTTATAATCCACTAATGGGACAAGAGTGACATTTGAAAAAGAAAAAGAAGAGACAAAAAAATAGTATACTGGGCCGGAGATTTAGCTCAGTGGTTCTGGCGCCTGCCTTACAAGCGCAAGTCCCTGAGTTCAATCCTGGTAACCACATAGAATGCTGGGCGCGGTGACTCACACCCACCAGCAATCAATACCACATACCACAGTGCCGGGTGTGGTGGCTCACGCCTGTAATTCCAGCACCCGGGAGGCAGAGACAGGAGGATAGCTGAGTTGAGGCTTGCCTGGGCTACATAGTAAGCTCAGGGCCAGCCTGAACTACAAAGTGAGACCCTGTCTCAAAAAAAAAAAAAAAAATAGTATACTGCCCTTTCTCTCTCTCTTTCTTTCTACAAAACACAACTGAAAAAGACCTGAAATGTCCTGTTTACAATGAGCAGAAACATCTTATCTGCATTCCATAGGAATTAGCAAAGATATTTCAAAAGCCCCAAACTGGGTGTAGGGGTACATGTAAACTTAGCACTTGGGAGGCTGAGGCAGGAGAATCACCGTGCATTCAAGGCCAACCCGAGCTACAGAGTGAGTTGAAGGACAGTCTGGACTACATAATGAGATCCTATTTCAAAAAAAAGAGCAACAAAGTCACAAAGATACTCCAGAGGGACACTGTCCTCACCCACTGAGACCAGGTTCCTGAAGTTTTCCACCATCACATCTTGGTACAGCTTCCTCTGAGCAGAATCTAGCAGCACCAGCTCCTCCTCAGTGAAAGCCACAGCCACATCCTTGAATGTCAGTGCTTCCTACAACAAACACGTGTCACATCAACGTAACATACAACGTGCACAGGAGAGGGGCAGCAGTGAGACCAGGGCGAGTGGGTGGGAAGTTTCTCTGGATTCTGAACCACCTGTAGATTTTCTGCTCCTTTTCCTTCCAACTCATGATGCTGTCCACTAACTTTCCTCGGCCTGACCAAAAATGCTGCTATATCAGAAAACTTCGAGTCTTTACCTGGTGCTCTTAATAGGCACTGTGATATGTAAACTCCCTAGACGTCTAACTCTTGCTTCCTAAACTAAAAAAAGTTTATATTTTAATTTATACCATCAGTGTGCCATAATTATTTACCAAGGTAGTTCCAATAGCATCTGATAGCACTTGCCTTCCCACTTAGGTGGGAGCCACGTGAGTAACAGCACAAATGTTTCAAACAATGTTGTTCAAACAAACCGAAAGGGGATGCAGAGCTCTGAATGACAGTTTTTGCTTGATCTGATTCCTCAGTTTTCCATAAGCTTGAGTGGGTTCCTCATTTTTCACAACTATCTCTTTATAATGAAGATGAAACCAAGTTCTTCCTCATCCTGTTGCTCCGTGGTATAAAGGGACAATGGAGCACACATGTCTGGTAGGACCATGTCCACATGGTACCAACAGATGTCTCACACTAACTGTTGCTTAAAGAAAAAGATAGAAAGGAGTGAGGTGTGTAGCACGTGTGTGTAATCCTAGTGCTCTGGTGGCCTGAGGCAGGAGAATCGGAATTTGGGCCCAGTCTGGGGGACTCAGTCATACCTTAAGACTGAAAAGGACAGGGCAGGGGGACAGAGGGCCAGACATGGACAAAGTGCAGTGCAAAACCCCACAGATATGCAAAGGAAGGAAGATAGACAGTAAATAAAATGCACACAGGGAATGACTTGGGCATGGGAACTCAGAATCTGGTTCTTGTAGAGCAAAAACAGTATGCTTTCTGTGTGAAATATCAGTCAACACTGATGCTCTGTGCCATATTTGAACATTCTATGAAAAATAGTCAAGTTATCAAATATAAAACCTTTCTTTTCTGGATACTTAGTATGTTAAGGACAAAGAAGGCAGCATTTTTCAAAAATGATTCAGAAAAAGCTTGATGTAGGAAAACTGTCAGTTCAGTATTTTAAAACAGTAAAACTCGGGCCGGAGGGTTAGCTCAGTGGTTCCGGCGCCTGCCTCGCAAGCGCAAGGTCCTGAGTTCAATCCCTGGTAACCACATATAATGCTGGGCATGGAGACACGCCCACCAACAATCAACACAGCATAGCATACCATAATGCCGGACGTGGTGGCTCACGCCTGTAATCCCAGCACTTGGAAGGCAGAGACAGGAGGACTGCTGAGTTCGTGGCAGCTTGCCTGGGCACCATAGTGAGCTCAGGGCCAGCCTGAACTACAAAGCAAGACCCTATCTCAAAAAGCAAAAAAAAAAACCAGTAAAACTCATCTAACCATATACCTAGATAAACAGTAGGTATAATAAATTTGATGGAAGAATACTGTAATGAAAAATGTATGCTATATAATATTAAAGAATAAAACACAAATTAAATTACATCCAAGGACCAGGGGATGCAGTTATGTGGTAGACTGGTTACCTGCTAAGCATGCATGAGGCCGAGAGTTCAATCCCCAGCACCACACACATAAATATATAAATATAGATAGTATCTGTTATAAATACAAATATATGGGGCCAGGGATTTAGCTCAATGCTTCTGGCATCTGCCTTGCAAGCGCAAGGTCCTGAGTACAATCCAAGTACCACACACCACAATGCTGGGTGTGGTGGCTCAAACCTGTAATCCCAGCACTTGGGAGGCAGAGGCAGGAGATTGCTGTGAGTTTAACGCTTGCCTGGGCTCCATAGTGAGCTCAGGCCTGAACTACAAAGCAAGTCCCTGTCTCAAAAAACAAAAAACAAACAAAAAAAAACCCTAAAAAAAAATTTAAAAAATAAATATAAACATATGAATACATATAGAGTAGATTACAGAAATATAAAAGCAGCCACTCTGTAAGGATAATTTTTTTTCATTATTTTTTTACTCTTATTTGTGTTATACAAAACAATGAAGTAAAACAAAAACCAAGAACAGTTAAAAGGGACAAAATGAATGCCAGGCACATTCTACAGGTCATCAAATGCACTGACTCCTTGAAAGAGAGAAACTTCCTATCTCTGGGTATGAAAGTGACATCTTTAATACGGAGAAAGGTAGCTACTCACCTTTAATGTGCTCATTTTTAAGTCTTCCTTCTGGGAGTGCACAGAGCCCTAAGGCAGCAGAACTATAAGAGAAATTCATTGGAAACTGAGCAAGTACCTTGCTAATGCACGCACCCCTCCTTGTGAGTCTGCTACAATACCTGGCTTCTTGTAACTTATGAACAGGATGCGATACTAACATCAGGAATCTCCTTTACCCCTTTCGGTGAAAGCTCACAGAATAGCCCATCCAAACATACTGGTTGGCCTCCCACCAGCATGCCTGTACTGCACATCAATGTCTTTTACTCAGAGTCTGACATATACCGAGGCAGTATTGGCATGAGAAGGTTCTGAAATTGCTATGTATGGCTGAAATGTGGCACAGCTAATCACTAGGAGTGTCACATCAGGGAAGTCATTAACATCTCTGCCTCAGTTCTGTCATTTCAATAGAGAACAATGTCAACCTCACACGAAAACTGTCAGAACACTGTCAGTTCCTTTCTTTCTTTCTTTCTTTTCTTTTTTTAATTGAATTCTTTATTGGTACATTTTGAATACATCTCACAATCACACACCATTCTTTCTTTCTTTTTTTGTGGTACCGGGGATCAAACTCTGGCCCTCGTGCCTCCAAGATAGGCACGGTACCACTTGAGCTAAATCCCTAGCCCTCAGAGTTGCTTTCTTAACAGCTGCAACATGTAGGCAATAATCTATAGTTTGAAATTATCCTTAAAATGTGATATTTACCAAAAGAATATTTCAAGATACTTAGAGTTCACAAATCATTGCTTTTTCATGTAAATTTTCTTATAACTTCTAAAAATATCTCTGGTTATCTTTTCCAATAATTTGCTATTTCAACAGAAATATTTCTGTATTTTATTTGTTTCTGTGATGCTAGGGATCAAACTCAGGGCCTCACACATGCTAAACACACACCTCCAGCCCTTCCTAGGGTCTAGGGTTGTAGCTTAGTGGCACCATATCCGCCTTGCAAGCCCAAGGTCATGAGTTCAATCCCTGGTACCTTAAAAAAAATGCTAAGTGGGAAGTATCCTTTTGGCACATATACATAGCAGCTAAGAAACTAATAAAACATAGGATGCTGCGGTGAACAAACACTGTAACGATCTACCCTATTCTGAATGAAAAGTGCAAGAATCTGAATCCATATTGCTATATACAAAGGAAAAATATAAATAAGTAGACAGAAGAGAAAGTAGAATGCATAAACTAGTACAGGAATTTACTACAGGGAAAATAAAAGATAATTAGAAAATCATCAATGGATAGTAAAAATAATCAGTGAACATCTAGTGAGAAATAAAATAGCTATGTAGTTTCAGAGAGTTAATTACAGAGAAAAGAAGATAACCTGGTAAGTATCTTAACCAAAAAACAAAGCTGATACCAACAGGACAACCACAAAAGTGACATTTACTCCTCATGACACATAGGAGGCTGCCTTCTCACTTCTGTGGCATCTCTGCTGATCATGCACAGCTTGAATTTAATTATGATTATCAAATAAAAAATAGAAACATGCTACGAAATCATTTGCTAATACTTTACAAAAATATCAGGAGCAAAAAAGAAAAAGAAATCTGACAATCACTCTAGATTAAAGTGACTAATGAAACAAAAACTAAATATAATGCATATAATTAGATTCATCTCTCAGGTGGAAAAAAATTCCTCTCAAAGACCACTGGAAAAATTGCACAAACTGAAACATGAACTGTGGGTTAAATAACAGCATGCTATCAGTGTAATTAATTGCAATTTAATCACTGTCTCTAGCTTACTCTCAAATACTTGAACAATACACAAACAACACAGAAACAAGGAGGTGAAAAAGAAACAAGCAACACCCGGTCTGACAATTAACACCAGAAGTTGGAACTTGCTGTTTTCTGATCAGCAACAAGAATCAGGTGAGGGCACTTTATGATCACAGTAAACAAGAAAAAGACCAAGTCTCCAACTTAGATGCATCCTACAACCCAACCAAATGAGTCTCTCTCCTGGCTAACATGGGTGACTGGTTTATTTCCAGGAAAACTCTAATCTCACTTTGCTTCTCCCACTTCCTAGGGGAAAATTAGTACAATATATAGGTATCGAATTTCTTCTGATAGTATCCCGCTAAAATTCTTCTCAAATCAGTGAACACAAGTTAAACCTTAGTAACTACCTCCTCCTACTTGCCTCTTCCCAAGACACCCCACCCCTGATTCTCTACTGTGGGTGGCTTCCTTGCTGCAGCGGCTAAAACAAATTTAAATGTCTTTGGGGACAAGTACATACCTGGTATTATCTGGCAGATGGTCTCTGACAGAACAAATAGACAAAACACAATGGGTGAATCTGAGCTGGGTACGTGAGATTTCTTTATATCATTCTGGTAAGTTTTCTGTGACTGGGGAATTACATAAAAAAGTAAAAAAGTCTTTGAAAATCAGGAATTCTCACAGAAGTAACAGTAAGAGTAGTAACAATGCGGCCGAGGGTTAGCTCAGTGGTTCCAGCGCCTGCCTTGCAAGCGCAAGGTCCTGAGTTCGATCCCCGGTAACCACATACAGTGCTGGGCGTAGAGACTCACGCCCACCAGCAATCAATACCACATACCACAGTGCCAGGTGTGGTGGCTCACGCCTGTAATCCCAGCACTCAGGAGCAGAGGCAGGAGGATTGCTGAGTTCGAGGCTTGCCTGGGCTATATTATGAGCTCAGAGCTAGCCTGAACTACAAAGTGAGACCCTTTCTCAAAAAAAAGAAAAAAAAAGAGTAGTAACAATGATGGAGATAATTATAACATTTAACACTATCAATAACCAATGGTCAACCTTCCCACTTCAGGAAGTCCTTATACAAAAAAGGGTAACAATTGTACCACTACAGCCTGAATCATAAACTTATCTTCATGACCTCAAATGGAGTTCATTCCAACTCTAGACTTGCCACTTGCCTCCTACTGATTTTTGCTAAGACATGACAGTCTGCTAAAAAGAAAATCTCATTGGACTAAGTAGGAGTCTAGTGTGGCCGGCTCAGTTTTATTTGTGACATTAGGCTGGGTCAATTTTCGAGGCCTGAGTCTCTTGATTCAGATCCTTTTTTCTAAGCTTCAGGAATCAAACTGGGAATCCTATTGAAATGTCCAGCCCTGAGTTCCAGATGCAGAAATTCTAAGTGAGAAGGTCTTGGGTGGGACTAAGGGACAGACATTGCTACTTAAGTGATGCCACAGCTTCTGGCTTATGGGTCACACTGCGGGGAACTCTTAGTACCAAAGAAAGCAGCCTCTACTAACCAGAAACGTACACAAGAATAATTTGACAAAAAGGCACTAATAATTGTTGAATTTACTTCCTAAGGTTATGGATAATTCAATTTTTTCTTTATCTATTTCTGTATTTCCTGAAATCTCCAGGTTGTTACTTCCATGCTATAATTATTATTTGAAAGAAACAAGTGAAACTGTTGAGAAAATGACTTTGCAACATTCATACAGTAGGCAAAACCCTGACCTATTTTCACATGATAGTACCAGTTTCCTGTGGCTCAGGAAGAATCTAACATTATGGCTCAGACTGCCTAGTTTTACCAGCACCAGTGCTGCCACCTACAGCTTGTGAGGCTAAAAAGGAGCCAGCCCTTTACTCTGCCTTGTCCCCTCATCTGTGGAGTAGCAAAAAATAGCCGCACCACTTTACCAGAGGCCCCGTGAAGGGTTTCCCCGGCACGAAACCCTTAGAATGGGACTCAGCAACTAACGCTTAATTATAATCACCTCCCAGGCCCTACTACACGATCCATGCATTCTCTGATTTGCGATTATCTTTACAGAAAAAGAAGTTTTACTCACATAGGGTTCTGCCTCCTCTTCCATGCAGTGCTTTTTGAGAAATAGGGCTGGGTAAGGAATGGAAGTTGTCAATTCTAGGACTGCGTCTCTGTCTCCGATAAATTACAATAACATCCCCCAGTTCAGCAACCTTCTCCCTCCGGGAAAGATCCTAAGGGTGGGGCAATCCAGCTTGCCAGGCTTAAAGAAGCTCCCTGCGAAGCAAGCATTTCTTGGGAAATTATACTAGTATAGCCAACAATCCACATGGTAGGCAGTTAAATGTCCTTTGGACTTATTTTTTCTGAAATTACTCTGTTAGCGAGGTATAACTTGTATTTGTCCCTTCGTCCTTCCCTCTTTTTTCAGAACAGCATGAAGGCAGATGGATTAACTGAGGGGCCCCGGACATACTGCAGGAAGCGACAGAGCCGGCGGATGGCACTGGCTCATGGGGACCCTCGAAACCCGGGAACGGCAATCCAGTCAGCCCTCACCCCCAACTCAAAGCAGCTTTGCCCCTCAAACCTTCGTTCTTTCCCGCTCCTCCTTTTTCTCCCCAAACGAAAGGTTGTTAACTATTGCTAACAGGCATTTGGGAGAAAATGAAAACGTTTCCGGGGAGCTAACCAAAATGATCACTCAAATCGGGGAAAGTATGGCTGCCCTACCTCCTCCTGGGGCGGAACTACATGACTACGAAGAGATCTGCAAACTACATTTCCCAGAATGCTTACGCACAGTCTTCCTGGAGCGTGGAGCGTCCGGAACTTCAGGAGGTCCTGGGCTATATTTTCCAGAATTTAGTGGGACTTCATATAGCCGAAGTACGTGACCGGGCATACAAACTTCTAGGGAAGCGAAATGCGGAAAACTGGAAGCTCGTCATTACAGCCAGGACGTATTCTGGGAGAAGACAATGCAGCGTCAACTCCAAAAGCCAAACCTGAAGCAGGGGTGACATTCAGGTAGGAACTCTTCTCAGGGACACATAAGGGCACACGTGCTTGCATGTCTCTGCTTACTGTTAGCTTACTAATTGGTCTTTTTACTACTCAGAAAAAATCATAAATTCTGTCCTCACCCAAATCACCTCTGACTGTGTCGGGTTGCAACGAGTATCGTGGAAAGAAACCACCAGTTCACAAACCCATGTACCAATGTACATTTTTGGTTTTCATTTTTGTTGTTTAATCTGCTAAATTTGCCTAAATTTGAGACAGCAGCTACAGGAAATATAATGTCCTTTGCAAGTATGGGAAACAGCAGGAAAGACAGTATATCTGGAAAAGACTGAGCAAGAGAGATAGAAAATGTGGGCATAGAGGTAAAATAATACAGCTCTAAAACTCATATGGAAGGGTTTTTTTCCTTAAAAAAAACTTATAAAGAATTTTAAGCAGACACACATTTCTGAAGGATCACTTGGGCTGTGGTATGTAGAACAGACTTTAAAAAAAAGAAAAATTAAACAGGTGCCACACACCTATAATCCCTACACTCTGGTAGGCTGAGGCAGGAAGATTGCAAGTTTCAGCCCAACCTGGGATAAAACGCCCAAATTTAGCATTGTTTTGTCTCAAAATTTTTTTAAAAGTGGGAGACCGTGGATTTCAGTGTGAAGGTGACAAGAGTTAGCTGGGTGAAAAGAAAGTATGAACAGTTATGCCCTGATCAGTTCAATATAGGTTCTTGGACTGTTGTAGTCGGTTTTAGCAAGGGACTATACAGAATACAGGAATGTAGTTAAGGGCTGTTTTATGGTCATTACCCAAAAAGTCAAATGCAAAGAAGTACAAGGGATTAAATGCACACGACAGGTCCAAAGAATCCAACCAAAGGCCTGGATCCCATGAAAATGTCCCACACAACTCTAGCTAAAGGCTTCGAGTCCAAGGCATGGTCCCTTGTTTGTCTGTATTGAGGATCTGCACCTGGAAGGCCCAGAAGCCAGTGATGGAAGCCAGAGAGCTAGTGCTGGTGGGAGTAAGGATTTGTGCCCCCAAACTGAGGAGTCTATATTGGAGCCAAAAAGTGATGCTCACGGTTAAGACCAGAGCTCCTCTGATGAGAAGAGCAGACATCCCCGGTGACCATGAGACCCTGAGCCCCTCCTCCAAAACAACCACGTTCACATCAGGTAAATCACCCAGAGCCAGGTTTCTCCAAGAAAATCAACAGCTCACGAGCTTTCCCTCCAGTTCTCTTATTACAGCTATTGACAACAATCCTCAGGTGGGTCTTCAATGCCCAGACCACACTGATTAAGCTCAGATGGGTGGTACAAATTGCCCATTAGTTAATCCACCACAGACTCTTTGAAAACAGAGTGGGAAAAGATTTAGGATGAAGATAGACTTTTTTTTTTTTTTTTGAGACAGGGTTGCGCTTTGTAGTTCAGGCTGGCCCTGAGCTTACTATGTAGCCCAGACAAACCTCGAACTCAGCACTCCTCCTGTCTCTGCCTCTCAAATGCTGGGATTACAGGCGTGAGCCACCACCCTGGCACTGAGCTAAATCTCCGGCCCAAGGCTCCCTTAAATTTTAATAATGCTTCAGCCTTATTACAAGGCTCCCTTAAATTTTAGTCCATAGTTGGAAAATGATTATAAAAGTCTATCTTCAGGCCGGAGATTTGGCTCAGTGGTTCCGCTGCCTGCCTCACAAGCGCAATGGTCCTGAGTTCGATCCCCAGTAACCACATAGAGTGCTGGGCATGGTGACTCACGCTCACCAGCGATCAATACCACATACCACAATGCTGGGATGGTGGCTCATGCCTGTAATCCCAGCACTCAGGAGGCAGAGGCAGGAGGATTGCTGAGTTTGAGGCTTGCCTGGGCTACATAGTGAGCTCAAGGCCAGCCTGAACTATAAAGTGAGACCCTGTCTCAAACAAACAAACAAAAAATGTAAGGGAGCCTTTGAAATAAGCATTTAGAGGAAAGAACTTGAATACAAAGTATCAAAGCATTATGACTAATAGGAAAAGTATTACATAAATTACTTACTGAAGTCACCTGTGTACATCTCTAATGTCTGCCAAATTAATGAGCTATGGTTACTCCAGGATAGTTTTCAGGATAGCCTTGAACCAGTTTCAGTCTCCCCTTTTCTTAAATGTAGTTCTCACAAATAACCATAGAATATGCAGAAAGCAAATGTCCTGAGATATTTCTGAAGCAGCACTGGCTGTCTGTGGAATATGACATCTAGAGGGAGGGAAGAACTTCCCAGTGAGTCATGGCACCACTGGAATATCTAACCAAGGCATGCTGCATTTTGGAGTGTCTCAGCTATGGTGCAAGTGGAGCACTAGCCATCAAGTGTCTCCAGGTAGCTTTTTTGGGGCTTGGGAGACCAGCTCAATGAATCCTTGGCTTTTGTCCCTTTCCACCATTTTTCTTTTCCTTTGGAGACAGACTCACTTTACAAAGCTGACCCTGAACTCACCATGTACCCAGGCTGCCCTTGAACTCACAGCGGTCTCCTGCCTCGGCCTGCAGAGTACTGAAATTACAGGTGTCCGCCATCACACCCGGCTTCTTCCTGCCATCTGCAACTAATAACAGGACTTGTTGCATATGAGCGTATTCCACCTCATTGGCGCACACGAATGGGTTAAGTGGTGAGTGTGCTCTTGCGGAACTGACCTAGAGAGGAGGGTCTGGTCTGACAGACTGGCTAGGAAGAGTTGCACCCTGTGCCTGGCCTAAGATGGAGACATCAGCATGCAGCAGCTGGAAAGGTGCTAAGCAGGAACAAGGTCACCCCTGGACAGATGTTAATACACAGGCTGCATAGAATAAGACAGGGAAAATACAGAAAAAGCAGTGCAGCACATGATCCCCAGGTTGCTGAGCACATACATGGCTATTTGTTTCTGGGCAACAGAGTTCAGGGACTCTGGTTAGCTGGATCCTGAGGCTTCTGACAAGGAACTGGAAAGATCTGCAGGTAGTCCTAGTGGGATCTGAGCGGAAATCAGTATTTGCTTGCTATGTGGGTCTCCACAGAGAGAGACGCATTACCTAAATGGTCAGGCGGAAAGTTAGACATTAGCAACCCTGGAACCATCCTCAAATGCAAGCAGCTTCCTCCAAGAGAAACAAAAACCGCTGTTCTTGACCTTCCCCAATTCTGCAGTCTCTGCTGATGCTTCTTTTCCCTAAGTCAACAGCTAGGTCACTGAGGGTACCGACATAGGTCCAGGATACTCAGAAGGACCCGAAACTGATTCAAACCACCACAGACAAAAAGGCAGTAACTTCATATACCCAGAGTTTAAGAGTTTGAGACTTCAGGGAGCACCTGGACTACAACTCCCAGAATTCGCAAGAATCCATATAGGTGAGTAGAAATGCGCTGGATTCCAGGAAGCATCTGGACTACATTTCCCACAATGCCCGAGAATAGCAAGTATTGCTGTTGGGGGGGTTTGGGCAATATGGAAGCATTGTCTTTATTCTCATCTTATGTCTTCAAAAGAAAATGTCTCGTAGCCATTCCTGAAGTGTAAATGTTTTGAATCCTCTAGCAGGTCTGCAGTCGGAAAGGAAAAAGTGAGAAGATATAATCTTCCAGGAATTAAGAAGAAACAACTTTCAAGGTCAGTGGATGTCTGAAAGGAAGTTAAGGTTTAGTACAATCTGAAGTGATGATGCTAAAACTGATAGTATAAAGAATGGGAGCTGGGCGTGGTCGCTCACGCCTGTAATCCCAGCACTCGGGAGGCAGAGGCAGGAGGATTGCTGAGTTTGAGGCTTGCCTGGGCTACATAGTGAGCTCAGAGCCAGCCTGAACTACAAAGCAAGACCCTGTCTCAAAAAAAAAAAAGAAAAAAAGAGTGGGAAGGCCGGAGATTTAGCTCAGTGGTTCCGGTGCCTGCCTAGCAAATGCGAGGTCCCTGGTTCAATCCCCAGTAACCACATATAACAGTAAGGGGCATGGTGGCCACGCTCACCGGTAATCACTACCCCATACCACAATGCCGGGTGTGGTGGCACACGCCTGTAAACCAGCACTCGGGAGGCAGAGGCAAGATGGCTGAGTTGGAGGCTTGCCTAGGCTACATAATGAGGTCAGGGCCAGACTCAACTACAAAGCAAGACCCTGTCTCAAAAAAAAAAAAAAGGGGGGGAAGTAAATAGTATCTAAACATAGTTTTCTTTTGTTTTGTTTTGTTTTTTGAGACAGGGTCTCACTTTGTAGTTCAGGCTGGCCCTGAGCTCTCTATGTAGCCCAGGCAAGCCGCGAACTCAGCAATCCTCCTATCTCTGCCTCCCAAGTGCTGGGATTACAGGCATGAGTCACCACACCCGGCACTGTGGTATGTGGTAGTGATTGCTGGTGGTCGTGAGTCACCACGCCCAGCATTGTATGTGGTTACCTGGATCGAACTCAGGGCCTTGCACTTACGAGGCAGGTGCTGGAAGCACTGAGCTAAATCTCCAGCCCAATCTAAACGTAGTTTTTAAAAATGTACATTGGGCCGGAGGGTTAGCTCAGTGGTTCCGGCACCTGCCTCGCAAGCGCAAGGACCTGAGTTCGATAGTTCGATCCCCAGTAACCACATATAATGCTGGGCGTGGAGACGCCCACCAACAGTCAACACCGCATACCACAATGCCGGACATGGTGGCTCACGCCTGTCATCCCAGCACTCGGGAGACAGAGACGGGAGGATTGCTGAGTTCGCGGTGGCTTGCCTGGGCACCATAATGAGCTCAGGGCCAGCCTGAACTACAAAGCGAGACCCTGTCCCAAAAAGTAAAAAAAAAAAAAAAAAAAAAAAAGTACATTGATTTTATAAAAGAAATAGAACATTTTATATTTTCAAGGCCCATTTTTATATATTTTGTAAATTGTTCAAATCATGTGCTTGTTTTCCCTAATCATTTATGAATTCATAAAGTTATTCTTTTTTCTTGCTAATATGTTTTCTTTTGACTTTATGGCATTTCCCTTTGCCATGGAAAATTTTTTTTTTTTTTTTTTTTCTTTTTGAGACAGGGTCTCGCTTTGTAGTTCAGGCTGGCCCTGAGCTCACTATGGTGCCCAGGCAAGCCACTGCGAACTCAGCAATCCTCCCATCTCTGCCTCCCGAGTGCTGGGATTACAGGCGTGAGCCACCATGCCCAGCATTATATGTGGTTACCGGGGATCAAACTCAGGTCCTTGCGCTTGCAAGGCAGGCGCCGGAACCACTGAGCTAACCCTCCGGCCCCATGGAAAATATTTTAACACAAGGGTTCAATTTGTTTTTCTGGTTTTTGTTTTTTGTTTTTTTTTTGAGACAGGGTCTCGCTTTGTAGTTCAGGCTGGCCCTGAGCTCACTATGTAGCCCAGGCAAGCCTCAAACTCAGCAATCCACCTGTCTCTGCCTCCTGAGTGGTGGGATTACAGGAGTGAGCCACCATGCCCGGCCACAAGGGTTCAATTTGGACAACTTGGTCTGTCTCAAAGACCAACGGATTATTGTGTTAACCCAGATATAAGGGTAAAACTGTGAAAATAATAGGAAACTTGGACTTTGTTTTTGCATACTGGCAACTGAACCCACAACCTCATGCATGCCAGGCAAGCGCTGTACCATAGAGTCACTCCTGCTCATGGACTTTGACAGTGTGAACAGTCCATAAGCTTCATCTCCTTCCCAATCCTGATAAATCACCCACCATCCCCCAAGTACATGTGCCTCTAACCATCTCTTTTAGACTTCCTGCTGGCAGAACCTCTCCTCTATAAAATGTTCAAAAATAGTATTCTTTGTCTGTTCCAGATCTTGTCCTGGACAGTATCTACTATCTTTTACCTTTCTTTGACCATCTCTAATGACTGTCAAGATTTTTGACATCCAAACCTGATCTTGGAAGGAGTTTCCACATGTCACATTGTAATTGTTATGAGGCATATACACAGTGGCAGAGAAAAAGAAAAGAAAGGTTTTGCAGATAACATGATTGTGTACATAGAAATCCACAAGAAATTCATAAACACCCATTTAAACTATTCAGTTTGCCAAGACTGTAAGATACAAATTTAACATAAAATAGTCATCAGTATTTCCACATACTAGCAATAAATAAATGGAAACTGAAGTTTAAAAAATAGTACCATTTAATTTAGCACCAAAAACATGGAATTCTTATGTACAACCCTCATAGCAATATGCTGAAAACTACACATTTCCTGATGGAAGAAACTAAAGGAGTCCTAAACAAATTATACCTTGTCTATGATCTGTAACATTTAATACTGCCACATCAATTATCTCCATATTCACTTATACATTAAATGCAACCCCAAGAAAAATCTCAAGGGTTTAAAAGTAAAAAACTGTTTCTAGGGGCCGGAGGGTTAGCTCAGTGGTTCCGGCGCCTGCCTCGCAAGCGTAAGGACCTGAGTTCGATCCCCGGTTACCACATATAATGCTGGGCGTGGTGGCTCACGCCTGTAATCCCAGCACTCGGGAGGCAGAGACGGGAGGATTGCTGAGTTCGCAGCGGCTTGCCTAGGCACCATAGTGAGCTCAGGGCCAGCCTGAA